>JAQJVL010000300.1:0-305000 GCA_035578905.1 Stictocephala bisonia
GTTGTCTTCCTTTTAGAATGTTTCTTTTCGACCATTTCTCAATATTTTGTTGGATCTGAGACAAATGAATGAACCTTCTTTACGATAGATCCTCCAGTTTCTGTTTTGGAATTGTCTCTGGTTCAGACTTACACTCATCTTAGCCTACAGTTTCCTTACAAAGTCGGATTGAATAGGGTATTTAGGTGTACGCTGGAGTGACATCTTAAGCTGCTCGATGCTTTCGTCCATCAACTTAAGCTCCTCAGGTATAGCAGCCTCATGGCAAATCTAATCGTTATAGAATAGGGGGTCGTCTTCTTCAACGTCAGAAGCGCAAATCGACAAACGACAAGGCACCGATAATCTTCTCCCATAACTTTATAACCACTGTTGGTTTCTGGGTGGGTCATCACCAGTGTCAGTGTCTAGGTGGGTGCGAGGGTAGATATTGGCCCAAGAGAGGAGGTCTTATCAGTATATTACATTTTGAAGTTTATTAATTAGTGATAAATTGAAAGTATTTTTGTAAACTGTTAATTACAATATTAATAAACAGTATATTTCTTTATTTATTTATTCATAAGATGCCGATCGTCAATATATGGGCGAATATGGATTTTGAATGAGTGTGATGAGTGTAAATGAGCGAATGTAGTCATTGTTACAAACTAAGGCCGACTATTCCTTAGAAAGTGTCATTAATTAATAGCCCAATGACAAATGAACAGCCGGTGATTATCAGCTGATCCTTCTCAAAATGTATTAAGACTCTGATTGGGATCGAACTGAGAACCTTTAGCACATGAAGCTGGGATTGAACCAACTACGCTACCGACCAATTATATTTCATCTCCAACTACAGATGAAAAAGATATTGCAAGACTACATAGGAAAAATGTTGTTTACTATTTGTTTTTTCCGGACTTTTAAGTCGTTAAGCTAAAATGACAAGGATGCTATTTATTAGAGTCTTGAATCTGCTTTCATTTTTAGTGTTAATAATTCTTAAAATTTAAAAAAATTTAAAGCTAAATGCATAAACCGACTATTTCTCAAAGAAAACTGTCATTTGAAAGCATTTGATAGAAATTTAATGTCCGTCTAATATATATGAGAATTTTTACAAAATATTAACAATAAAAATAAATGGTCTTATATTTGGCTCAAAGTGTTTTTAGACATAAGATCAATTAATTAAAAACTCTAACCTCATCATTATGCTCAGAAACCATAAAAATTTTAAATTCGGTTGTAGACAATACACCCTGATGTTTGAAGAGTTATCAAAAACAAACTCCTCCCTATTAAGAAATTTTAGAAAATGTAACAGTTAAAATTATTTTTAATACGTTCTGTAGGGCTAAAATTTATGAATTTAATTAAGCTGCAGTTAAACTGTGGTCTATTTACAGTATGGGATTTTGAGGATACATTTTTGCAGGTTACCATTGGGATTGCTCTGATTGGTTACAAAATGGAGATATTCACCAAACCAATTTAACTGAGCTACCAGACTCCTCCAGCTACCATAGCAACGATAGCTGCCAGACAGGTAACCTAAGTTATATTAACAATCTGAACATTTCCTACGTCAATATAGAATTGCCTTGAAAAGCGGCTAGTAGATAAAATATTCAAGTGTCTTTTTTACAAATAGACAATTAAAAGTCCCAAAGAGTTTAGGAGGATGTTCTTTGACATATCGTGTCTCTTGACACCCCAAATGACCCCTACTGATGGAAGTATTGGGGCTAAACAATGGCTAGAGGACAGACATGTCCATTAGCCTTTATGCACTATGTTGTTAGAGATGGCTATAGAGAGGCCAGAACAAAAACTTAATTTAGCTTAAAAATAAAATAAAAAATAGATATACAAGTTCGACTAAACAAATAAAGCAACAAAACGTTACATAGATTAATTAACAAACAAACATAGCAGATCCTAAAATTCCTTATTAATTTATAGTTCATTTTTATACTTTTGGATTTGTTTGTTCTATAATAAATTTATATTGCAAGATATAAAAGGGTAAAGAGATATGATCTTCCAACTTGTTTGCAGAAGTTTTTTTGTGTTATTATTTATGCAGTATGAACAGCGGTCAGAATCAAAGATTTATACTTGTATAAATGTAGAGGGTTAAATTATTTTTGGATTTGAGTAGTGCTATAATCTTATACATTTACTAACATAACTAAAAAACAATTAAATATTACTGTAATAGTAAAACAAAACGCTTTAAATTTCTTTTATGAGATTGTAAGACATTAAAAATTGTTAGTAAGTTTTCAAGATTGTTATTAAATTATACAGTTTTATCAGTAATTTCCTTATTTTTTCTTTATGAACCTATGCCTCATTTACTCACATTAATGTTGGAGTTCTAACACAATTTCTGAATCGTCTATTGCCAAAAAAACATTTATAAGGGAGCTATTTATCAATTTTAGAAGTGTCAAAATTATGTGGTTGTAAACAAAAATAATTTTGGTTGTGGCATTAAAGGATTAATTGATTTTTATTCTTAACTTTTTGTAAAGAATGTAAAATGTCCACTATATGCATAAAAAGATTTTAAAACAAATATATATATAAATACAGGGTGTCCCGTAAGTACTGACCGAAATTTCACGAGGTTATACTATAGGTCAAAACAAACAATTTTCATCATATAATGTATATTCCCATCTTGCTTAGTTTTCTGTCTGTCTGTGTGGTTTTTAGAAAATAATTTATATCTTCAAAATGGCTTAAAATATCAAGTTGAAACTTTGTATGTTTACTTACCTTATTAGTGTACATCTAAATAAAAAGTTTCAAAATTATATCATTTACATAAACAAAATGGCGGCCATTTAAAATTTTCAAAGCCTAATAACTTTAAAACGACTGATGTTATAGAAAAATGATAAGACACATATAAAAAAGCTCCTTTTAATACAAGAATTTTGGTACAAGGTTTATTTTTCTACAATAAGTTGTTACAGAAATAAGTAAGATTTCTCAAGAAAAGGTCTGTGTTTTATTCAAAATTATTTGAAAACACATTGGAATTTTGAATAAAACGCAGACCTTTACTTGAGAAATCTTACTTATTTCTGTAACAACCTATTGAAGAAAAATAAACCTGGTACCAAAATTCTTGTATTAAAAGGAGCTTTTTTATATGTGTCTTATCATTTTTCTATGACATCACTCGTTTTAAAGTTATTAGGCTTTGAAACTTTTAAATGGCCGCCATTTTGTTAATGTAAATTATATAATTTTGAAACTTTTATTTTAGATGTACAGTAATACGTTAAGTACACGTACAAAGTTTCAAATTGTTATCTTAAATTATTTTGAAGATATAGATTATTTTCTAAAAAACACATACATACAGATAGAAAAGTAAGCAAGATGGGACTATACATGATGAAAATTGTTTGTTTTGACCTATAGTATAACCTCGTGAAATTTTGGTCAGTACTTACGGGATACCCTGTATATATATATTTAATTGCCATACAAAATAAGTCTCACTAATTGCTTTTGCACCTGGGTTCCACCTACTGTACAGTCCAAAGTAGGTTCCTGCACTGAACGTTAAACCAGGGAAATATAGCAGCTTCTCTTATTCTTTCATTGTCTACTCTTGTAAACTTTAAGTATATGAATAAAACACTTGAACATACTAGCTGTTAATGTTGTTTGAAAACTATTTGTTGGCGTGGTATTGCTAATGTTGATAAATTTATTGGAGATTTCCAACGCTTCCAATGTTGATAGGTAGATAGTATTTGAATATCCAATGCTTCAAGTGTTTAGAAAACAAACACAACGTTTCTACAGGTATAACAAACTCCTGCCGTCTTCAGAGATGTGCTTAATACCTCAGCATAAATCTAAAACTATATACATTCTTCCTTAACCCATACTAACTCAAGAAAAGACTTAATACGACATGCTTAGATACTGTTATACAGTCAAATGTTCTTAAAAAACTATCACTTATAATATAATTATACAAAATATGAAATGCAAAATATGAAAAAATTCAACAAAACAGAGCAGGTTATTAAATAGACAAAATATTCAATTTAACCAATCAGCTTCTAATTCCACTGAGGCAGGGGGATAGGGTCCTCGCACCACTACACTCATGAGACCAACTCACCACGACCGTCAAAGACAAACTTTTTAAGAACATTTGACTTTCATAACAGTAATCTGTAGTATCTAAGCATGTAGTGTTAATGTGTTCTTGAATTAGTTTGGATTAAGGAAGAATATATATATATATAGTTTTAGATGTAGGCTAAGTTAGTAAGTACAGTACACTTGAAGATAACAAGAGTTTCTTATACCTGCCGAAACGTTGTTTGTTTCCTAAACACTTAAAGCATTGTAAATCTCCAAATATTATCTACCTATTGGTTTGTTCATGATAATTAGATAATATTTGACTTGTTAGAAATTTTCGACTTTTCACACACACACACCGTTAAACTTTGTGTGAGTGTGTGTGTGTGAAAAGTCGAGAATTTCTAAAAAGTCAAATATTATCTACCTATTGGTTTGTAATATTTGACCAACAAACAAAAACAAACGACTTACAATACTACCTACATATTATTAATATATACTGTTTATTACAACTACTTCAATATAACATTGAAACGGTATTTCAATGAATAGTAGTTGAATAGTATTAAAAAATACATATTTTCAACATGAAGATTATGGGAGTTTCATACTTGTCGATAAGTTGTGTTAATTTTGAAAACACTTGAAAAATTGGAAAACTAAAAAAAAATGTACCAATGTAATTGTGAATTTTACTTATCTGTAAAACACTGCTAGTGTACTAAAATGTTACTAGTGTTGTTTGATAGGCAGTTGTTAGTGTTGAATTGTTCATATTGGTAAATTTGTTAGAGATTTCCAACGCTACCAAGCGGAGGTTTTTAAAAACATTTGAGGCGTTAGAAATCTCCAACAAATTTACTAATATAATCTGTAGTTTTTAATTGTACTCTGTTGTTCAGTGGAAATTAAAACTTAATTATTTTCTTAATCAAGGTGATCCGGCAAGAGAGTTAGCAACACTTGACACTAAACTTAGCAGCCGGGAGGAGCAGGTGATACCTTATGGATTTCCCAGCAGTGTTGACATTCGTTCGTAGCCCTTCTGCTCTCCGTCGGTGGCGTATCTATGTACCTGCTTTGTGAAGTAACTTTATCTTTGACCAAGACTGATGTTACCTAAGGAATTGTGAAGATTATTACAGTTTTATGTATTATTACGCTGTTAAGTGAAATCTTGCTGTAGTTCTGTGCCAAACAAAGCAGTATTATTAAAATGGGTAAAACACTTACACTTAATGACAAAGTCTTAACAATAAATAATCAATTTAAGGGGAGCAGGAAAGGCCTATTCCGACAATGTTGCATTTCATAACTTTAGGTACACTTATAATAAAAACTATTACAGTCACAGCCTTCAAACTTTTAGGATATCTTTGTATACCTTCTATTAACAAACAGACCCATTTTTAAACGTTTTTATAAAAAAATGCTAAACTTTTTTTTCTAAAAATATATTTTTTCCAACAATTTTAACTGTATTTTATTTTTTCATAATTTTATTACAAGAGTTGAAATTGCCAAATTGGTTGTAATTATTGAAATACCCTAGTTTATTATATTTAAAAATTTTCAACTCTCATATTAAAATACTTTTTGAGAAGTTGTAATTTTATACAATAAAATCCCAATTTTCGGAAAATCCTGAACAAACATGAAAATGACCGAAGTTACTGAGGGTCATCAGCTTCACTTACTGTATGTCTTCTTTGAGTGTCTTTTTCTCTTAGTAATTCTTGCTTCTTTGGTCATTTTTTAACAAGATGCTTTTCTGATTTTTTCAGTTTCAAAACGTTAATATGATATTTTAGGCCTATCACAATTTACTGTTTTGAGTTGTTACATTTTCTGCAGTAGGCCTAAAATTGGATTGTAACTCTATCTTACTATTTTTTCCCCTACACAATGTTTTATTTTAGTTTTGTAACCTACAAAAAAAATTAGGCATTGCAATAATATTAATAATTATAACATTTCCATCAAATAGTAATTAATAACATACATCGCTAAAACTGAACATTTGTAAATAAACTTTGGTTACTATGGTTATTGTGTTGTTTATTTCTAAACAAACAGATAGGCTTGAATTTGGTAGTAAGTTGTCTGCTTCCAATTCGGTTGCTTATGTAGGGCCAAATTATGAAAAAATTATTACTTATATATGTATTTATGAAAGCAGCTCAGTATATATTATAACCAGTACTGTGTAACTTCCAGCTGATTGAACAATCCGACATAACGTATTTAATTAATTATTAATAATACTTCTAAGCAGCATACAGTAATTATTTTTACATTTTTTATGTAGGCAAAATACCAACATTTAATATACTGAAATAAAATTCACAAAACATTTTTTTTACCTTTCCTGCTCCCATTAAAGAATGTGTTATCTCTTAATAATGGCACCAAATAATTTGTGTAACATAATGTTGAGTTTTGTATACAACCATCTATAAAGTATACTTAAGTATATTACGTTGTGTATCATTCCTGAACAACTTTTATATTAACTAAAAAGTTCTATTTAAGACAAAGCTTTTAACCCTTTCCACTCGATTCTTTTTACGTGTTTACCCCCTCAGATCGTAATATGACCCATTTTCGGTAGTAAGAAGCGGTTCAGTATTTGTGAGGTTTATGTAAAAATTAAAATGTTATAAAATGAATCTAAACACAAATGTATATTTTATGTTATATTTATGTGGAAAGAAAACAAAAGTTAACCAACAAGTTTTTTGTAATATGGTATGATATTTTAAAAATATTATATATCACCATCACTATACTGTATACAGTTTGGCCTACTTGTACAACACTGTCACTTTTTTAGATATTTTCTAATGCTGGAAGAATTATTTCATCATTACTAACACCTTCATCTTCACTTGATTCACCATATGATAAATCATGTTGTAATTGTTATATTACTTCAGCATCCGTAAGATTTGGATTGAGCTGACATTTCTACACTACTGTCAAGTGTCAACTAACGAAACATGGAACTGAAGGTTAGAATAAACAAGAAAGAATAACAATAACATCACGTGACATTCCAGTTCCCATGACAACCGATTGTAGTTCATTAAAGTTTCCCCATGATAGCAGCATGAATTGGGAACATCGATAATCAAACAACCAAACGAAACTTGCGTCATCACCGTGTCGGACAGCATCCGACATACGAGTGGAAAGGGTTAATCTAACAAGGGATACAAAAATTTAAAAGTTTTGATTATGTCGGATAAACATACATTACATCTAAAAAACAATTAAAGAATTTTGCTTTTGGTAAGCTTCTTATTAATTGTTTAGTGATTTTATTACCACATAATATTAATTCATATTGACATATAGATTATCTGTATGGAAAATAATAAAATTAGATTTTTCCTCATTAAAACTTCCATAAAACCAGCTTCAGGCAATACACTGTTTTGTGAGAGTAGTTGTAAATTCTACTTGTGTGTAAATAATCTTTATCAATTTTATTTTGAAATTAATTTATTAATTTTATTTTAATTTGTTTTATATATACATATAGAGGATGAAGATAAGAAAAGAAATTCTTTAAAATATCAAACCACTGTCAAACTCACTCTAATTTACTTGTTTAAATGTTTTCTAATTTACTTATTTAAATGTTATTTTTTAATGGAATATTTTTATAAGTGAAACAAATGCTACTGATACTTTTCAAGAATAAAATAAGTTTTTAATAAATATATCTTATTATTTCCTTTACGTTTGACTACATTCTGTAATAATATCATATGTACAGTTTAGATAAGGCTTAATATAACTTAAATTTTTGAAACACTGAATGTGCCAAAAAAACAGCACAGTGAAGAAGGAAACAAGTCTAATCTGATAGTGCAGTAAATGTGTGTCGAGTTAGTGTTTTGCGTAGTAATTTCTTCACTTTGCCATGCGATGATGCCAGCACTTTATCAGTCCTCCCTTATTCCCCCTAAATCCTCAAATATAAACGTAGAAGTTATTACTACAGGTGTATAAAGATGTATGTTAGTTGTAATCTATTTATAACCAACTGCCATTAAGGTGTTTGATGCGGCCATAAGAAAGTGACCTCTGAATTTTTTTTCTGAAAATAGTTACAGCATTTACTATAGAAACAAGAAAACGCTTATACGGATAACGTGAAGTTAGTTTTCTTGTCCTAACTTCACAGGCAGCACCAGCATTCTCTCTCTCTCTCTCTCTCTCTCTCTCTCTCTCTCTCTCTCTCTCTCTCTCTCTCTCTCTCTCTCTCTCTCTCTCTCTCTCTCTCTCTCTCTCTCTCTTTCTCTTTCTCTTCAGCACGCGTTAAAATAACTATAAGCTGACCTAATTGTTAGTTAAAATAGCCATTCAAGTTTTTATTTGAAACTACTTTGAAGACCATTAGACAGGTGCACATCTACAGCAATTGCATTGGTTTGATCTGTCTGTTTTTTTTATATAATCAGTGGTTAAAGTTTCAAAAATGTGTAAAAATATGCTGTATTTTTATGAGGCACAGTAGTATATTGCCTAGAAGTTTGATTATTTATTTAATTTAAACTTCTGTTGTAGATAAGAACAATTCTTATTTTGTATCAAGTACAATAAACAATAGAAAATACATAGATAAAAAATATGAAAAATTGTTTACCAAACAAGATCTGTTGGTAGAATTCATCTTCAGAGCAAAAAGGATATATGGTAAGCCATGTGTGTAATTCTGTTAACAGGTCTTTTACTCTTGCTTCTTAAATATGGAGGTCGGAGATCAAGCATTTTCATTCTTTTGAAAGGTAGTTTCTTACCATACCGTTTGGTGTCCTGGGACATTTTATGGTATTTAGTGGTGAACTTCACCTTTCCTGGAAGGCTCTTTTTTTATTGCACATATCACAGTATCTATTGTATAAAAGATACAATATTAGGATTTTGAGTGATGTGAGAACTCCTCTGCAGCTATCCAGTCTTTGCAATCCGGTAATAAATCTTCATTTTCTGTTTCTTTAACACTTTTTACATGTTAGTGTTTGATGTACCACCCCATGCAATGAGGCGGTATCTTACACGAGACTCAAAAAGTATGCCACCTTAGTTGTTTCCTCTTCTGTTGTATTCTTAATGTGTTTCATCGCATAGAAGCTGAAGCTTAGCATTTTGAAAAGAATGGTTCACATGAGGTTTTCAGGAAAGATTTTTGCCTAACCTACCGCCCACCTACAAACGGCTTCATCATATATATATTTAAATCTGGTGTATGTGGACTTTGTCAGATTTTGTGCTTAAAACTGAATGATTTTAGATGTAATAACTGTAACATCAGTATTGTTAGTGGTAAGTAAATAGGGTCAAATAGGACTACTTCTAGAATTTCAGTTCTAGAATATCAGGGTTCATCAGCATACATAAAAATGTTACAAATGTTCCCTGATGTAATATGCTGTCAGCAATACAGATTGTCTCATAAGTAACCAGCTAAACTTCTGGAGGTATCTCTAAAGTTATTTAAGATAAAACCATGAAATTAGTATGAGCATTGATCTTCATAGTGTTCATGTACTATTTAAATTTCATGTTTTACAATATCCTTTTTTTAAATGGCGGCCATTTTAAAATTTTAAAGCCTAATATCTTAATAACCTTAAATTTTACTGAAAACCTTTAAGCTACAAAAAAGGTTTAAGAATTTATTCCTACAAATAATTGTATAAAAAGTTTTAAGATTGAACAACTATTAACTGAGAAATTACAATTTTTATCAAATAAAAATATGCTTGATATTAATAAAATTGGAAACTTTAGTAAAGTGACATTTATTTACTAAAAACTAAATACAGTAGGAGTAGATTAGAAGTGAGGTTTATTAAAACACAAAAACAACAGTAAAGAACAAAAGAAAAAATACTAGTGAGTCTACAACATATGCTCAAAGTGTCCACCATCCATGTCTATGCATCGTTCTAGTCGATTTTTCATAGAACTTCTCATTTGTTCAAATACACCCGGTTTCTGTCTAATCGTTTTACAGCCATCCACTATTCTTTCCTTTAACATTTCAATACTTCCAACAGGTGTTTGGTATACCAAAGATTTAAGGTAAGCCCGTACAAAAAAGTCCAGGAGGTTTAAATCAGGAGACCTGGCAAGCCACGCTACAGGACAACCACGGGATATCTATTTGTTTCTAAAAACCCGTCTTGAGTGTAGTCTAACATCGAAACTAAAATGTGCAGGAGCACCATCTTGCATAAATCACATTGAACTTATTTTGTGTAAAGGCCTAAAAACACACATTAATTCTAATTGACACAGATTAATTCTAGGCTGGAAGTCTCTTTCAGAAAGACTTTGGACTCGTTGAATATGATATGGATACAATTTTTGATCTTTCGTAATACGCCACACAGAGGTTTTTGACATTCCTTCTACCTGTGACAACCTTCTGACATTCGTACTAGGGTTTTCTTCAATGGAATTAATATTCTTTCTTAAGCTCCAACATTTGTCACTGAAACTGGACGACCCAACTTTTCAACTTTAGCAAAAGTTCCATGCTCCCTCAGCGACCTATAAACAGTTACAAACGTATTGGCCTTGCATGAATTTCCAATAGCCAATCCATAAATAAAATGAACATCTGCTAATTCTTCATTTGAATAAATAAGCATTTTTTGTTTGTTTTAACCCAAGAAATTACCTCCAGAAGTTTGGCTGTTTACTTACGGGACACTGTACATCCCTTCTTTTTAGCTGAGGGAAGTCAATAGAATGAAAAGTACTCCTGTAACCTTAACTAGGGTTAAAGGTTACATTTAAAAGAAAAAGAAGACATTAAAATAGGTAGGTGCATGGAGACACAACATACAGTGGGTGAGACTACAAGGTAAAATTGGACAGCCCAAGAGTGGGGAGGAGTGGGAGAGGTCATTACCAATGGTATTGCTTTGTTTGAATGACTCTTTAAGAACAGGACTGCTGTCACATGGGACTTAAGGTACAGTTTTACTGGAGCGTTTAATGCGATCATCGCGATTAGACCATGTGTGGTTTGTTATGGAGCCGTTTTGACTGAAGCGTCCGCGACTGGAGCCGCTAGCATTGATTGTTGGCGACTTGTCCGAGAGCAGACAGTCACAGACGCTGAGCGATTATTGTGACGTGAGCAATGAGCATGTGGTTTGAGCTGTTTGTGAAGTATTACTGGGTATGGAATACAATTTGTAGATGACTTCTTCATGTCTTCTTTTATGAAACTTAACACAACATCAAAATTAAGTTCATTTTAACAGAAGAACTGTGAGAACTTAACCTGGTCTCCTAGTAAATGGCTGTTTATTAAAATTATTAAAAAAGTACTATTCTTCTTGTCTTCTTTTAAATAATACATGTTTTTTTAATCTTGGAGCACTTAACGTTTCTTTGTCGTCGATTTCTTCTACCAGTAGATATTTAACAGTAATTAATACAAACGCTTAATAGGAGAATCAAATAGTTTCAATGGCCCATTTGGAACATCGACTGAACTAGGCAAAGTCAAATGCTTCTGTGGCAATGGAATATACATCCCTTGGCACGTAGACTGGTTAATGATTGTAGTCGAATCTTTAACTCAGTGGTTCCCAACTCACTCCGGGCCGCGGACCACTTTTCTTGACATTAATAGTAGCACGGACCACCATTGATATATATATAGTTTCAAAGGCAATAAAAAAAAACATTAATCATAAGCATATTGTTTATTTTTAGAACATTTTAGCCACAGTTACATTTTCATAAGAATACTAGTTGAAATAGAAATTAAATGTTCTCATTGCACATAAAATATTATTTTAGTGAGACTTCTGAGCTCGAATCTGTTTTACTAGTTCAGAAATTCTCGGTGAATGGTTCTTGCTCAGTGCTAGTCCCAGGTCGCTGCCTAAGCTCAGCCGGTTTCTTTGTTTATTTTTTATTAACAGCAAAGTTGAAAAACCTTGCTCGCACAGGTAGGTGGTTGAAAATAACACAAGGTACCTAAGTACTATTTTCCGGACGTATGGGTATGAAATGGCCTTTCGACACCACAGCTCTTCCAAATCTGTGCCACTTTCAAATGTGTCCTTCAAATCATTGTCATTTTGCAGTTCAATCAACTCCTCTTGGATATCGTCGGGAACATCTGTGACTTTACAGCTGAAAAGATTTCGAATCATTTTTTTAATTATCTGCGTGTCTTTGTCGTACTCAGGAAAGTATCGTGAAAATTCTGCTTTAAGCGTTCCTAAATGTGTGAGGATGTTTGGTAGAATTTTATCCACATGAGAAGAATAGCTCTTGTTGTCCGCCAGGTGTTTCAAAGTCGGGAAGGATTGAAAGTTTTGCTCTTCAATCTTTTTCATCCACAGATCAAGTTTGCACAAAAACGCATGGAGTTTGTCCTCAAAAAAAAAAAAAAAAAAAATGTTACCAACACCCTTCAACTTGTCATTTCCTGATCCTTGAAACTGCAAGTTCAGTTGGTTCAAATGTCCATAAACATCTACTAGGTACGCAATTTGTACCTCAAAAGTTGGATCACACAAATCCTCCAAGAATCGCTGCATTTTTGTTTCAATAAAAAACACTTTTAACTCTTCTCTTAACTCAAATAAGCGCTCCAGCATATTTCCCTTTGAAAGCCAACGCACCTCAGTATGAAAGAAAAGTGTTTCGTGTTCAGAGTCTAACATTGTACACAACTTCTTGAAAACACGACTGTTGAGTGAGCTTCTTTTGACTGCATTGACCATATTTATGGCCATCTCCATTGCACTTTTTAGGCTCTCTGGCAGTGTCTTTGATGCCAACGCTTGACGATGGATCATACAGTGCATAGTTACTGTAGCAGGGTTCTTCTCCTTTACCAAGGCTGCCAATCCTGAACGTGATCCCAGCATAGCAGGGGCTCCGTCTGTACAAAATCCTGCTAGCTTATTCCAGTCGAGGCCATACTTTTCTAAATTATCACAAATTATTTTCATTACGTCTTTGCCCTTAGATGTGGTCTCTAAATCTTGAGTAATTAAAAGGTCTTCCTTGAACGTACTGTTGTCGCCCAAATAACGAACAAAAACTAGTAATTGACAGCACTGCGTAACATCAGTAGTTTCGTCACATTGCAAACTGAAAAATGGAGATTTTTTTAATTCAACAATTAATTGTTCTTTAATGTCGTTACTCATTGTATCAATTCGTGCTTTAATCGTATTATTAGATAGGGGGATATCCTGCATTTTGTTGGAAGCTTCAGTCCCCAAAACTTGCTCGACGGCTTTAATTATACATGGTTTAAGAAGATTTTCGCCGATGGTGTGTGGTTTCTTAGCCTTAGCAATCAAGTGCGCTACTTCAAAAGAAGCTGAGAGTAGTTTTTCTGACTGTTCATAAGCTGTCTCAGATTTGCCTAATTTCATTTTCTATAAATTTTCCAGTTTACCTGCGAAGAATTCAGGTGGCCGGTCACTCAAGTTTGCATGATTTGTCTTCAAATGACGTTCCAATTTTGCGGGTTTCAATGCCTCGTTGCTGAGAACGGCTGCACAAATTACGCACTGAGGTCTAACCTCTTTGTTCACTTCAATCGACGTAAACCCGAATTTAATATAATCACTATCATATTTCCGCTTTGGAGGCATACTGAATGCAAATAGTAACAATCTCAACAAACACTATAAAACTTAGCACATAAATCAAAACGTTCAAAAAGATAGAAAGTTGTAGTTAATGTAGTGTAGTTGTTGACCTATTCGACTCACGCTCACGACTGAAGACAGCAAGTTGCAGACTACCCCTGCCACCACCACCAGTTTGGCTCCCACTCCCATCAGTTTGGATCCCACTCCCACCTCACCGGCCTTACGCCGGTCTACCTTATTCTGTCTACCTCCGCCGTATCGAACTTGTTAACTTAATTTATTTTTTTTTTTAAATTACATTTTACTCAATAGTTATTTATTTCTTCTAAGTCCCTCGCGGACCACTTTCAAGGCTCTCGCGGACCACCTGTTGGGAACCAATGCTTTAACTGTACACAATTGGGTCCCTCCGATTTCGATTTCACAGTAATGGGTTAGTTTCCCAACACAGTTCTCTTGGGACAACAGGGTATTCGAGTGAATTTTCTCGAGGCCTAGAAACACTCTAAAGTCCTTGGTCACCTTACGGTATATCTCTTCTTCCGTTTCACTACGATTTCTCCCTCGAGCATTGACAAAATCCCATCTACAATATATCGCCATCGTTGCTAAGCAGTGGATCATGTCATGTGGTGCTCCAATCTTTATGAGGACACTTGCTACTGAGGATCCATTTTTATCAAATTGCCCTCTAATGTCCTCATAACTGAAGCCCATAGTCTCCCTTCCAACATAAGACTTGTACTTGTACCCTCCTTTAGTACTTAAGGTACTAACAATTACTGGATTTGTAGCAGGCAGTGGAAAGAAAGAAACGTTTCTTACTTTGGAGGCCATAGAAATACAGCGATCCATGAGGCATAAGAGAAACTGTATTGGAGTTAGTTGTTTCATCTCCCAATTATCTATAATTATTGGCAACGGGGTTGAAGAGATAAAGGTGGACCTGAGTGCTTGAGAAATCTGTCTTTGATCCAAATTTGCATCCACTGCTAATTGGCAAGCTTGGGAGAGGAGCAAAAGGGTTTTGGTGGTCTCTTGACTATATATCGAGAATGGTACTTTAACTTTAGTGATGGCAAAGTGGGACTGTGATAGAGCATAGCGAAATACACCGGTCTCGTCGGAGGTCGCCGCTGTCATTGGCTGTAGCCTAGGTTTAGCATCCAAATGCTGGAGCAAAACTCTTATCTGTTGCATTAAGGACATTTTAGTAGATAAGCTGGCACCGATAATTTCTTTAATGCTAGATTCTAATTCTGGATATGTGGCTTTGTACTTTATGGTGAAATCAGGCAGTAAGGCTTGTATTACAAGATCCTCATGGAGTGACCTTGGAACTTTTAGTAATGGAGCTCTTGTATTTACAATTTCCTTGGCCATGAGAACAGGCGCGTATCGTATGGCGGTTTCCCTCCAATTAGTCTTGAAGTAGTCTTGTACTTATTTCCTCGGAAATTTATAGAGAGTGTTTAAGTGTAAAACAAAACAATTAACAGTAATTGTTTTGTTTTACCCATCGCTGCAAAAAAAACCACTTGTTCAGTAGACAACGGAAAATAACTCACTAACCATTGCTTCATTAAAAACACTCCGCTTACGATCATCGCTAGGCGATTATCGTTTAGCGATGGTTGCTACAGACGCTCCAGTAAAAATGTACCTTTACTAACCAAATATATCTACATACTTTACAAGTACAGGATCCATGATCACCTGCTCTCTCTTCTTGGGGAACCCATCTTGCTATGATCTCGATACTATAATTAGCTATTTTATTATATCCATTGTCTATTTGTCTTGGATACACAAACTTCTTGTGATCTTTCAGGTAACTAACCCATCCTTTAGATATGCCTGTTAGCCTCAATGCTTAAATCTTTTTAATATGAGGCTGTGATGTAGGCAGTCAAATGCTTTGCTAAGGTCTATAAAATCAATTTGTCAGGTTTCCCTCGCAGTCATCAAATCTATATAAGCAAAATACCACTTACTCCCTCGTCAATCACAAAATCCCCGGAAACACTGAACAGATTTTGATAAAATTCAAGGGAAGTTAGCTTATGTATCATAGAAGCTCGCTAAGAAACAATTTCTCAAAATTACAAATCTAAGAGGTAGAAACTGCCCTCCAAGCTTTCCATTTTTCCACAAGAATAACATTGGCATTAATTTAATACTTGATTTAAAACAGCTCATATAAAAAAACATAAACATGACATACATATGTGATTAATTAAGGTATTATCTTTGATTTGTTGACAAATTAGTTTGATATAAATTGTTTTTAGTTGTAAATAAATAATTCTTTCTGAAGTTTATTTAATTGAAGTAAACGTGTACATATTAATTACCTGGAAGAGATGTTTAATCATTTTTATATAATTTAGATTATTTTTCCTTGCCTTTTTCAAGAAATTGATGAAGCTGTGAATATAGTCGTAGATGGCAAGGGTGTTCCTCACCATGTGACCAAGGTTCGTGGGGATGGTGCATGCCTACTTTGTTCCCTGTCTTATACTGCTAACGATTTAGCACCTCGAGTGTCTGAGGTACGGGTAACTATCGTAAATCATGTGTCTAATAACAGGCAGAGGTTCAAACCATTCACTATGAACTGGATAGTCCAACAAATTTCATTAAGCTGCAATATATATTCAAAATGTCCTAATGTGAGACTTACGGTAAACTCAAGGCAATGGGAGACATTTCATATTTGAGTTTTAAATTTATCGTGATGGTAAACTTCTGGCCAATTATGGAGGGTATGAAAGGGATACACTACATCTCCAGTTTAGGGGAAACAATTTAGCAGACCATTTCAATGTCTTACTTGCTGTGACATCAACATCTCCTTCAACCTATGAGAACATCTACACCCAGTAGCTCCTCTGATGCTATGGACTGTCAACCATCCTGTTCTTTCCACACCCATCCTACAATTCCTGAAACTTCTCTGTCAGGTACTGTTCTTATGACCGATTCTGACGTGTGGATTCCCAAGTCTCTCACCCATTCTCAAGAGAAAATGGTTTGCAGACTTAATACTTCAGAGGCAACAAAGAGATGCTGCATCGAGGTATGCTATGAACAATCCGAATAATAACAGGAAAGCTGTAAAAAAATAAAGTTCTAAAAACCTAGAGATCAGTAAGTCAGATATGCAAAGGAAAGAACAACCCAAAAGTTACATAAAGCACCAAGTTTTATTTGAACAAGTACAATAAAACAAGATCTGAAAAAGATCTCCTTCCCTGGACTGTTCATAAAAATTTAGGTTATAGCTATTTCCTCCCCCCCCCCATTACTGACAAGACAGTTCCTCTTGGCTCCATTCTTTAAGGAGAGATAAAATTATATCAAATATATCAAAAATTAAAAATGAGTTTATTTTACTTGATACTGCCTGTATGTGGCGTAGGAATACTAGTTGAGATTTATTATATTTCTTAGTTTGTAATTTTTACAATTCATTACTCTGAATTATCATTTCAGGTCTGTGATTGATTGAGTTTAGATCAATAATATTCCTTCAAATGACTACAGATTTTTAAATGGAAGAGATGCGATATCTAAAAAAGGAAATGTACACATTTTATTGAAAATATACATAAATCTAGAAACAATTAATCTGCACTGATTTGTAAACAAAAGGTAGATGACAGCTCAAGGTCATAGGTTTTTCCAAATGCCTTGCATAAGCAAAATAAACTACCTGAAGGGCACTGAACTATGCTCAGCCTCTGGTGTGTTAAAAACCCTCTTAGTAAATATAAAATATTTACAATATTATATAATCAAAATGTAATACTATTTACTTAGGGGAGCGTTTAAGCATCCATGATTATAAAAAAAATCATTGAAGAAACAAAGAAAATAATGTCTGTTTATTGACAATGATGTCATGGAGATCTATAATCAGCATAAAAATAATAAGTAAAGTGGTACGAGTGAATGTCATGCATTATTTTTTCAATCATTTTCAAATAAATGGTTCCAAAGAATGGACACAAACCTGCCCCCATATTAAACGATAGCCATATAACAATACTGCACAGTATCTGTACTTTTATGCTTAGTTTCTGATTCAAAATAATGTGGAAATAAAGTCATCAGACTCAAAGGAAACAAGTCTTAAAGAAACTTATTTCATTATATTTGGCCATGCTGTTTGAACAGGTTGCATTATTGGTATTCCAGTTAATTTTAAAATTTTCTTATTGAAATCAAGAATCATTTGTTACAAGTCAAACTTACATAAGTCATGCTTAAGAAATTAACAATAGTAAAGCTAAACGCGGTGGTAACAATATAATAAACAAAACAAATTTTTCTCTCAGATAACAAAGTTTCATATTCATTATTATTCATTAGTAAGGTGCTGACAGTCAAGATATACATGTTTCTACTGATACACCACACACATTTCATGAGACCACAGCAAATAACAACTTATTTCTGTCACATCCCACTTTAAAACAGTATATTTAGTAGGCCTAGTAAATCACTAACTTGTACAAATCAGTCAGTCAATGTAGACCAATCTTTTTCTTTTTCCTTTTCTAGTTTTAACATAATATTTTTAAATATTCAAGGGCTAAAGAAAAAAGTTCATGCTTTGGAATGTTTCTTAATTGATTCTAATATTTCAGTAATTTGTTTAACTAAACACTGGATGTTAACAAATGAAATTAATTTATCCTTTCCTTGCGAGTTCCATTGTGCTGATACTTACTGTAGAACAAATCACATTAGAGGTGGTTCCTCTATATTTGTTCATAATAATTTAATTTCAAGGAAATGTGATGTGAGCCAATTTTGTGAGGAACTAAATTTTGAAGCATCGGCAGCATTTCTGGATAGCACTAAAACCATTGTAGTTTCTGTCTATCACTCTCCTAATGGTGATCCTTATCGATTCCTTAGAATTCTAGAATTGTTTTTAAATTTTTGTCACAATGGAACTATTATGATATTCTAATAGGGGGTGATTTTAATGGTAGTTTTGATGTGACAAAAAATAGCAAAACCACAAGGGAGCTGCTTAACTTGTTTAAACAATATAATTTTTATCACTATAATAACACACTTACTAGAGGCAACAATTGCCTAGATAATATTTTTATTTTAAAACTACATTTAAAAATTCAAATTGTAACAACTTTTCACTTTCCCTTTTCCGACCATGATGGAATTTTGGTTCAAACAGATTTTAATTCAAATAATTCTAATTTTAATGGCAGTTTTACAACATCAAAGCACTACCAGATAGAATTTTACTTGCCTAAGAAAAATATAGAAGCTTTATCTTCATGTTTAGCCTCATATGACTGGTCATTCTTGCTACACAAGTGTAGTTATGAATCGTCAGATACTATGTTTTTACACATATTTAATGTTATAATAAATCATTTAAATTATTACTCAAGAACTATTAAAGTGAAAACTGAAAAACCAAAGAAAAAAAAGTTGAACCAGGATTGGTATACATTTGAATTGGCTGAAATGAAAAATAGATTGTTATTTTTAGATTGTCTAATGAAATGTAATAATGATAAAAGCAATTGTGATATTAAATTAAGTTTTGCAAAATTAAAACATCAATTCAGAAAATCTATTAAAGAAGCAAAGTTTGTCACAAATGTTAAATATATTGAAGTTAGCAAAAACAAATGAAGACCCCAGGGGAAAAACGGGCTAACCCCAAGAAATCAAATATTTCAGCAGAGCTTTTTTAAACTTTGAAACGACGTATATAAAAGGCGAGTATTAATAAAATATGAAATTAAGTTTTTAATACATATTTTATTTGTTTACTTTGAACCCATTATAGGCTTAACACCATGGAGGAGATATTGAGCTAATTAATGGAATGAAAATCTTATAACTACATCTCTAAAAGGGGAAAAACGGGCTAACCCTATCAGCTTCAAGGGAAAAATGAGACAGCAGTGTTTATAAATTGATATAAATAAAATTAATTACTTTATCAGTTAAATACAAAATGTAAAAAGCTACGTCTAATTTTAATAAAAACATTTCAGTTATTCTTTTTCTTCTTTAATTTCTCCTCAGCTTTCAGAGAGTCAAAAAATCGGTTTGACTCATCTCCACAAAATTTCTTTAGACATTGCAAATCTTGAAATTTTTCCAAAGAAATAGGAATTGGACCTAAAAATAAATCAAACTTAATAGAAAAAATTGTTTTTACTAAAATTTAATAGTACAGATGATAGTTATAGTGTCAGGAATAGTTAAAAGCCTTACACGTGATCATGAATAATTACAAAACTATTAATGTTTTAAAACAGTATTATCAAGCAACAGTTTATAACTATTGTGATTTTTATTTCACATACCTTGGTAACATCTTTCAGGAAAATAAAACTCTCCATCCAACAGCTGATTCTCTTTTGGTTTGCGAGCAGGTTTGGTGATAACAGCAGACACCCAAGCTCCATTAAAGGTGTTTCGATATTGTAGAAACCTAGGATGGGGTGCTTCAATTTTCGCCTCCTTTATGGGTCTTTTTTAAAGGGGGCCTTTGCCACGTATGTCGTGTGATTTTCTGCAAAGAATGATGTCCAGTCTCTTAACATATCTTGACTAACTTCAATGACATCAAACGGCTGTGGTTTGACTCTTGCAACTCGGACGGCATCTGCCCATTGTCTAGGGACCTCAGCTCTACTTTTAGAATTAATTAATCCCATGTTTTTATCGCATTCTAAAAATGAATGTCCACGTATTGGGAATGTGATAGTCACTGACGACAGTCTCTTTAAGCCATGCACTACATAGTGGCAGTACCGGAGAAATGTAAAATTTTTATTTTGTCCGGCACATGAGTCACAAAACAAAAAAAGATGTTTAACACTATTGTCCAAATGATTAGTAATATAATCATGAAGAAAAGAAACTACTTCGTTGCAGCCTTTTTTTCCAGTGTTTTCACTGTAACAGTACCAAACAGATTTCCCATTCGATAACTGGTGAATATTAAACGTGTAGTACGAAAGCTGCCTTTTATAATACACGTCATTCGTGGTAATGTTCGGCAGTGGCAGATTTCTCTGATAGTCCAAACACACACCTTCATAATCCACAGATGTTTTGGCTTTTTTCCTGGCATCTTTTTTCCTGCGATAAAAAGTACTAGCTCGTAGTAAATGTAGTTTTTGATCAGTATGAAGCTTGTTTATTTTAATAACAGTCTCATTTTTTTCGATTTCATTCAAGTTATTCGATGCCAATTTTTGGTTTAACACTTTTAACTCAGAAGTATGCTGATCACATGTTGAACAAGTATCCTTCCGGGAATATCCGAATGAGATGTTGAATTTAGTGTTAAAGATTGATCTCTAACACTCATACGATGTTTTCATGTTTGGATTTTTTCAACAAACATGTCGTACATTTTTTTTATTGACAGTTCCTCAGGCAGGTAAATCTTTGTTGATTTTTTTAAACTGTAGTGGCTGGCTCTTCCCTTGAATGAATTAATGTGTTCATACATTGCTGACTTTACTTGTTCATGTAATCGGTGAGGCCTATTTTTATGTCTGCTCCGTTTGTCCTCTGGCGCATTTCCTGTTGTTTTAAGAGATTCTTGTATGGTCGATAACCTTCTCTTAGTAATCCCATGTATACTCAGAAATGCTTTACGACACACCTCGACATCTACAAATTCTTTGTCTTCTTCGATTCGCACACAATATTTAAAAGAGCAATCTCGCAAATTTGCGTATTCAACATCTTTAGCATATTGACGTTGTATAGGCACAATACTGATGAGACCAGCTAAATGTGCACTTTGTTTGTTCCAGTCCCCTAATTTGTTAAATTCAAACAACAAACTTGTGGAACTTTCATATGACACCCTTTGAAAACATTTTAAAACTTTACATTTACAGTTTTCCCCACTTTCAAATGTTGTAGCACGCATCTTCTTCATTACATCTCTTACCCGGCCAAATGATTTTTTCTTCTTTGTTGAACTGCCCTCAAATGGCTTACTTCGCTCATCTGAAGATGAAGATACTGTTTCCGAATTCATAATGCCACTTTCACTCAAAATCTTTAAATATAACCACTGAACAGTATCAATATGACCATTGAAAACCACTAATCAATCTCACAACCACGTGCACTGATAGCAACTGAAGGGACTACTGGTAAACAACACAACTGCGCATGCCCAACTGAGGGTTAGCCCGTACTTCCCCAGTACCGCTGTGGGATAGCTCGTTATTCCCCTGGACGTTATTTATTCCAAAGGCATTTTGACTGATGAATAGCCCGTTTTTCCCACTTTCAGTATGGCCACATAATAGAGCTTCTTTCACAGCACATTGTGGTATTAATAACTCAATTTACCATTTTTTGAGGGTTAGCCCATTTTTCCCCTGGAGTCTTCAAATGCAAAGCTGCATGGGATGTTATTAAATATAACACAGAAGTCAACAAGAAAAGTGAGCCTAACATTGAACCTGATGTATTGAACAGGTATTTTATTAATTCAGTTAGGGAAATAAAAATGAAAACAAATTGTAAATTGCCAAACCTTTTAAGTGATGACAATAGGTCTACCCATAATATTGTAGAATTATTTACAGAATAGGACTGGGCTCGGGCGGCCTGGAGTGGGGAAAGAGGCAGCATTGTTGCCACATTTGTCTCGGGAGGAGGAGGGACAGATCACAGAGTAGCGGGCCTCACTGCCCCACAACCTCAGTTCCATGAAAACATTAACTGAATTCATCCCGTTGTCTAGTGGTTTATATAAATGAACGTTTATTTATAAACAACGTAATTTATATAAGAAATTATTTCACGTAAAAATTATAGATTTTATTCGAGTAATACATTGTTCCTAAAGTATAAGTTACAAAACCTACAAATATCTTCATAAAATGCTATACCAAGCGTTTTTTATTTAATATTTCAATTGTAACTTGCATGTCAATTTTTCACTTTTACCTTATTTAGAGTAATGGGGATAGGTCAATAAGACAAAATGTACACACTCATTATTTTATTGTGGCAATAACACCAAATGTTTTATCATAACTTACTCAAAAGAAAATTGAAGGGCCTGCTGCAAGAAGGAGGCAGCTCCAAATTTTATAAAATTTCAGTTTGAAATGTTGGCATGACAAGCTCAAAGTTCCCGATCGATTGGTGCAAGAACGAGGCAGATCCGACGTCAAATGCGCTCACTGCAGGCTATTTCATATTGTAAGGTTTTCGTTTGTGGGCCAAAACGGAGGCAGCTCCAGGAGCTGACTCCTTTATGCCCAAACCATAGTTGGGAAATTTCTTTGTGGCAAGAGTAGGTCTGGCATCCTGCCGTCCTTTCCTGACTAATACTACAGCTGTGCTACAGAAAACTGTTGATTCATTGTATTATTGTTTTGTCTTGTCTTTGTAGGTTATGTTTGGTGAGTGAATAATTCTGTTTTGGAGGTGTTAAGCTTTTAAAAATGTCAGAAAGTGAGGAGAGTTTGCTTGATTATAGTGATGGTTCATCTGACTATTACGAACCCAGTGGTGTTAGTGATAGTGATTCAGAAGGGAATAATGTTGTTGTGAAGAAGAGAAAATTGAAGAATGAAAACAACTGGAAACGTAACAAAGTGAAGAAGAAACGTTCTGAGGGTAAAGCCTACGTTAATAGTGCAGGCAATGTTGTTCAGCCACGGGTAACTGGAAAGAACTGCAAATGTAAGTACAAATGCTTTGAATACGTTACACCGAACTTGAGAAACACCGTTCTGAAGAAGTTTAATTCAATAGGAGAAAAACATAAGCAAGATATTTATTTAGCAGGGCAGATAGCATGTAAAGAAGTTGTTCGTCGAAGGCCTAAAGTGGGTGGGCCTACAGGTGTAGCAAGAACGTGTTCAAATGTTTACAGCATTAGAATAGGAACATTTGATCGTAAAGTGTGTAAGCAAGCTTTTGCCTCCATACATGGAGTCTCACGAAAACGTCTAGAAAACATAACATCTCAAATAAAAAGTAATGATGTAATTACAGTAAAAAGTGATGGCAGAGGCAAACATAACAACAGGCCTAACCGTATTTCCGATTTTACAGTAAACCTCATTGATACCCACATTCGGAGTTTCCCGAGAAGAGTTTCACACTATAGCAGACGTGACAGTAAGCGTTATTACTTATCACCTGAACTTAATATTCAGTTAATGCACAGATTGTACTTGCAGCATTACGAACCTGAAATGTTTTCTAAGTTAATGTCAGGAGACAAGGCAGGGTATAAGCCTAAAGTTTCACGAGACTTTTACTTTCGTTACCTTAAGGCTAACTTTAATTATACCTTTGGAAGCCCACGTAGTGATACTTGTGTTACGTGTGATTCGCTAGAAAACAAGATTAACAATAAAAGTTTGCCTCCTGAAGAAGTACAGAATTTCAAAGTACAAAAGCAACTTCATCTGTTGAAAGCTGATGTTTTTTATCAAAAACTTAGAGAAACATCAGTAATCGCAACAGAAAACCCCCGGGTTGAGGTATTGTCATTTGATTATCAACAAAATTTTCCTTTGCCTAAAGTTCAGTCTGGAGATGCATTCTACAGCCGTCAGCTCTGGCTGTATAACTTTTGCGTCCATTCTGCCAAAAAAAAGGAAGCACATTGCTATTTGTTTGACGAAACTACTGGTGGGAAAAAGCCAAATGAAACCGTTAGCTTTCTGGATCACTACATCCACAACATTTTGGACGAAGCGACGAAAGAAGTTGTACTTTTTTCAGATAACTGTTGTTCTCAAAACAAAAACTACACGTTGGTACAGTACTTGTTTTTACTTGTAAAAAGTGGTAGACTAGAAAAAGTGACTCATCACTACCCGGTACCTGGCCACAGCTTTCTACCTTGCGACAGATGTTTTGGGGTAATTGAAAAAAAATTAAAAATGATCGAGCGTGTGTTTGTTCCAAATGAGTACCACACTCACATCAGAAACTCTTCTAAAAAGTACCACACAGTTGATGTAAACCAAGAAATGATTTTTGATTTTAACAGCTCTTTAAACCCTTTTTTTAAGAAAACTGTACTTGATGAAAAGAAGGACAAGTTTCTTGTAACAAAGTACAAAGTTTTCGAGTACGCTAAAGACCACAGCGATGAGGTTTGGGTCACGAAAAGCATGGACTTTATGGACGGTACTGCATCAAAATTCAAGATCAGTAAGTTACCAGGTTACCTTCCACATTACTGTCCAGTTAACAAAGCTTATGGGAGCAGCTTGCCTTTGAAAAGAGCAAAATTTAACGATGTGAAAAAATTAGTGGAGAAATATGTTCCCAACAGTGATATGTGGTTTTACAACCTCTTACTTGCAGTTGAAGAAACACCAGCTGAAGATCAAGACGAGGAAACTGATGCCCAAGACGAAGACATTGATTAGGAGAGAGTTTTTATACCTTAAAGAACTCAAATTAACTTTATACACCAAGTCTTACAATTTTTTATGTACATGATTGAATTTGATGTGTAATTAAAACATAACTCAAGTTTTTATTGTTTTATTTTTATATAAAACCCGTGGCTAAAATTAATTTTTTTAGGTTGGTGCAAAAAAGAGTCAGCTCCAACTATATATATATGTAATATCTCAGTCAAAATAACTTAGTTCGAGCTAAAAACACATAGAGTGTTAGTCCCTTGCCTAAACTATTCAATGATAAAAACTTACAAATAAATATATATAAATCTTGCAGCACATTAGGTTTTTTGTAATTTACCAATAATTTACTTAAATGGAGCTGCCTCCTTCTTGCTGCAGGCCCTTCAATTATCGTAACCTAATACTAAATAAATTTTAATGGTGTTTAGTACCTTTCAGTAAATTACTTTAAATAACACTGCTTAAGAAAATACTACAATAACATTGATACAATTAAGAATCAATACTTTATTTAAACTTACTAAATTCAATCACATATTCATGTTCATTCACTGTTCATTTTCACATATTACACAATACAAAATGTTAAAATTTTATCATAAACATCTTTATTATTGTAAGCTACCACGAAATTATCGTAACTTATTATCAAAAACATTTAAAAATTATTACATGTCAATGGTTTTACGAACCTTTAAGTGATTTACATAAAATAATTACTCATATATAAAAATACAGTATTAACATTGATACAATTACAGTCAATACTTAATTTAAACCTTCTGATATTATCCTATATACTAATGTTAACATTTATAGTACATGATCACTTTATTATTGTAAGCTACCACGAAATTATCGAACCGGTAACTTATAATTAAGTACATTTTAAAAATATTACATGTCAATGGTTTTAAGAACCTAACTGACATGTACCTTTAACTTTTAAGAAAATTGCATAAAATAATTACTCCTAATTAAATTAGCATTTAAATGGTTTTAAGAGTCTGTAAATTACGTGAAACAATTAACTACGCTTCGCAATTAATTAATTACGGTTCAACAAGAAAACCTGTTGTTTACTAAATGTATAATAATTATAGAATGAATTATCAAAAACAATACAAGCAATCCTTTTCACTCACCAAAGTTCACTCAAACAGTTTTAAGTTAATACTCTTCAAAATCAAGACTCTTTGATCGGGGGACAGTTGGCGTATTCCATTCAACTCATTGTCGCTCTCATCTTCATTTTCACTTTGAAATTCATCTGGCTCTTCAAGCAGGTCCCCAAGGTCCTCTTCATCCCAAATGTCGCTGTCGTCATCACCGATGTCTGTCATTATGAGCTGTTCGACTGCAGTTTCCAGTAAACCCTCATCTTTCCACGCCTGATCCAGAACTTCTTTAGTGTGCTCTACTACTTTTTTCCAATCGTCTTTAGTGGTTAAAAGTATAGCCTCGTTGGTCAACCTAGTCACTTCATTTACAGTAAACAGCTTGTTATTCTGTGCTACATGTCCTTTAATCTGGGCCCATATTAATTCTATTGCGTTGAAGTGACAGTGATATGGGGGTAGACGAATAACTGTATGACCATTATCTTTCGCTAACTCGTCAACAGTAAATTTCGGGGATTGAGGTTTGTGGATGTTAATAATTTCCATCAATTCTGCTTTTATCATGTCTTCTTCAAACGGAATTTTGTGATTATTCAGCCATTCAATCATCAGGCATTTCTTTGAAGCCATAGTGGGAGGTTTGTCTAATATTTTTGAATGGTATTTTGCGTTATCCATAATGATTGTTGAATTTGGTTTCAAGTTAGGCAGGAGGTCGTACTTAAACCATTTGAAAAACTTGTCATGGTCCATTTCCTCGTGATAGTCGTTTGTTTTCTTCGAGGAAAAAAGCAATAAAGAGTGTTCAATGAACCCCCTGCACTGCCTGCGTGGAGCAAAATCAACATCCCTCCTTTTCCCAGAGGCACTGGCATCGTTCCTGGAACAGAGTCGTCGGTCCATGATTTAGTTTTCGAGTAGTTCGTGTTTACCCACGTCTCGTCGAGCCAAACTACTTCTTCTAGGTTTATTTTTCTAATTTGCCGAAGAAATCTGCATCGCCATGCTACAATGTCTTGTCCTTCGGGGAGCCTTTTTCGTTTTCCAATTAATTTGTACCTAAATCCAAGTTTTTTCAAGACCTTGGACAGCGAAGATTTACTGCCATAGAACAAGTCGGCATCCCTCAAAGACTCAGTAAGTTTCTTTAGTGTGGGGTACTCCTTGCGTTTGTAATACGAATATATATGTTGCCGAATCGCATCCTTCTTAAAGTTGTCTAGGTTTGTTACTCGTTTCTGGCGAGGGAGTTTGTTTTTGTTCGGGGTGTGTAGCTCTCCATTTCCTCCCTCTTCAATGTTTTTCTTTTTTTCTGCACAAATCTTGGTCACGGTGTTTTTGTTGATTCCAAGCGCTGCAGCAGTCCTCAACACAACCTTAGAAACAGGAAGTAGAGGTCCATTGTTGGTTTTTTCCTGTTCAAAATATTCTTTTGCAGCACACACTAGTTTGCGGGCTTGAGTTCGTAAGGGTATGCCTCGTCCAACATTCTGGTAATGCAGCCGTTTCACATGAACGCGGGGCCGACCACGCCACTGTTGGTTTTCTTTGTCCATGTCCACAATACAAACGAAACTCGCACAAACGCACACCGACACTAGTACAAAAATCGCACAACTGTGACTGTTTTCGTCCCGGAACTGAAGCGCACGCGCCGAGTGCCGAGCGGAGACTGAGCCCGATCTGACGAAGTGGCAACACCGGACCGTTTTCTTAGCGCTGGTTGGATGCCTTACGCTGCCTCCCTCGCCCCCCACACCCGACTCAAACCGGTCCCAGTCCTATTCTGTAAATAATAATATAATAGTTTAAATCATTTTAAATGGTCAGCAGTAACAGAAAAAGATGTTCTTGATGCTGTTAAAAATATGAATATGAAAAATTCAGATAGTAATGATTTTTATAATACGTCAAACAATTTACTGAAAAGAATTATTGTTGGTTTGACTGAACCTCTAGCAGTATGTGTAAATCGTCTGCTTAGTGATGGCATTTTTCCCAATCAACTTAAAATTTCTCGTGTATGCCCAATTTACAAAAATGGACCAAAACACAATCCTCAGAGCTATCGACCTATATCAATAATCCCGGTACTTGGAAAATTAATTGAACAGTTAGTATACAAATAAATTTACTCATTTTTAGAAAACAACAATATTTTTAATTCATCACAATTCGGCTTTAGACAGGGTAGATCAACGTTCAATGCTTTAAATAACTTAGTCAGACAAATTCACCTATCTTTTGAAGACAAAGCCTTTGCGCAGGCCACTTTTTGTAACCTGAGCAAGGCTTTTGATTGTGTTGAAAGTAAAATTCTAATTGCAAAATTAAAACATTATGGTTTCTGTAAACCATCTTTGAAATTTTTTGAATCCTATTTAAACAACCGTAGGCAAACCGTTTGTGTCAATGGAAGGTGGTCAAAAGAATTGAAAGTGGAGTGGGGTGTCCCACAGGGCTCTGTCCTGGGTCCCCTCCTATTTTTGATATATATCAATGATCTTCCATCGATAATTGATTCTAAAATTATTCTTTACGCCGATGACACAACTTTCTTTAATGTAAGCAAAAACATTAATGATCTGGAAATTATGGCTAATGAGACTCTTTCTAAAGCTTTAAATTGGTTTAATTCAAATGGATTTTTGCTAAATTGTAATAAAACAAAAAACATACTATTTCATCTTAAGCCTAGTTCTATTTCATTGGATGAAAATTTTGTGGATTCGATTAAATTTTTGGGGGTTTATATTGACAATCAGCTAACCTGGAACGATCACATAGACTATTTAAATAAACGACTATCAAGGGTAATTTATCTTTTGAATAGATTGAACGATATTGTACCAAAAAATTATATAAGAACAGCCTATTTTGCATATTTTCAGTCTGTATTCAGGTACGGTTTAGTTCTTTATGGTAATTGTACCAGAATTAAAGAACTATAAACTTTACAAAAAAAAGCTTCAAGAGTTCTTAAGAAATGTGATTCCAGAGAACACTGCAAACCACTTTTTATTGATTTCCAATTTCAAACCATTATAAATCTTTACGTATTTGACTTGGTTACTTATACTTTTACAAATTCAGAATTTTTAAAATTCAAACAATCTTTCCATAACTATAATACATGTGGAAAGAAAAATGCTAAAATTGACTTTTATCGTTTGAATAAGACTGGATAGTCATATAGTATTGTCCCTTAAAATTTACAATTTTTTGGAACCTAAAATTAATCAGTACTCTTTTTCTGAATTAAAAAATAAATTTTACTGCTGGCTTTTAAGAAACCCATTTTACAATTTAGATGAATTTTTTAACGCAATTGACCTTAATTTTTAATTTTTAAAGTACACATTTTTTATTACTAATTTGACTTTAAAGTCTACTGGTAGATTCATAAATAATCTAATTTTAGTAATTAGTATGTATGACACAAGCTATTGCAATAGCTGCTGCTATGACATTGTCAATGATGTAAAATTTGTGTGGCAAATAAAAATTATTATTATTATTATTATAGGTGAAGATTAGTAACAAATGAGTGTGATCAATGTAGATGAACAAGTTTAGTCATTGTTACTAAGGACACTGTTCCTCAGATAAAGCTATTTATCTATAGCCCAATAGTCAGGGCAACCAAAGGACCTACAGCTTTACATGGAATTTGACCCACGTAGTGTTGGTCTGATTTTCAGCTAATTAGCTGAAATGATAAGCCTGATATCAGTTCTCTTTCCTACACAACACCTGAAGCTTGACTACCTTCCAACGTTGTCAGAGTTGGCAATGACATTGGCACAGTATCAGAGTTAGTGAAAATTACCTTAAACATTTCACAGAAAAAAATCATTTAAGTGGCTACTTTTTATAACCACAGCCTTATTGCAAATCTACACGATAAAGAGACAATTCCTGTCAAATTTCAGCTTCATAGACTCTGTCAATCTTTAAACTAGAAAAATCTATAAGTCTACTTATAGAGGGTGTAAAGTAGGGCAATTGTGTCTTAATCAGTAGAATATCACGTTTTTTTTCCATGGTTAGCCATGTCTTATGAGAAGGTCACAACTGTACTCAAATTAGTTTTGAAATTTTCCGATTAAAATCAGTTTGTTCTCCTTGATAAAATTTTTATAATTTATAAAGATCTACTATTAGATGGTGCAAAGTAGGACAATTGTGTCTGAATCAGTTGTTTTTCACCATGTTTACCCGTTTCTTATAATATGAAAAAATTATAACTCTACAAATTGATAATTCTTGTACAACAAATCTTGATTAGTTGTATTTATATCTATTAACAGTAGATTGTAAAATAAATACCTCTTTTATGTTCCGCCAACAATCTTGAGTTTCTCAGCATGACCAGTTTCGAAGGATGTCCTTCATTCATCTGCAGGTGCATTCTGGGTTTTTACTTAACACTAAAGTTCAAATTAAAATTCCTTGACACCAAGGACCAGGTTAAGATCATGTTTTAAAAATACCATAACCAGCTTAGAATAGTGAGATGAGGAGAGGGAATAATCTAAATGTTCAGTGAACACTATTGGCTAATGAGGTGGATTGCCACGCAGTTGGTCCAGGTTTGATTCCTTGTGACCACTAACAGTTTTTACTCTGTGCTGCTCCTGTAGTTTGGAGGTGGTGTTAAGTCTTTGGTCCTCAGGTTATAAGTGTTACAGAGTGCTTCTTAGTTCTAAGCTCGCCTAGTAAATTAAGACGATCTTTAAATTTTAAATTTTCTTTAACATTAATTCCTTAATAATATTGATCCCAGTAGAAAGCATCGGGCAGGCAAAAGTTCAAAGAGGCTCTGATAGTTGGGCTCAGAGTTGTGCCTTTTAAGATTGAACTTTGAGAAATTAGCAACCAATATGCAAAATAAAACCAGATACAGAACATGCAAAGTTTTTCAAAGAAGCTCGGGTATATTGAAACACATTGATCATTGAGAAATTAACACCCAATTGGCAAAATAATACGGGAGACAGAACATGCAAAGTTTTTTCAAAGTAGTTCTGGTAAATATAAGTTTCCCATTAACATAATATTGTCATGATTCTTAGAATGTGTTGAGAAGTCTTCAACTACTTTGCATACATCAGGGTAAGAAGAGGAAGGACTACTTGGTGGAATGTATGTGCTGCCAATAAGAATACAGAAGGAAGACATTATAAAAATCATGATACAAACAAACATTCTACATTGTTGGCAGTTGTTGATATACTGAAAGGATATTGTCTTGCAACGCAATATGATATATCCCATATAGATACACTAAAGCCAGTGAGGACAAACTCAAAGTTACAAATTTCAGAAAAGAAATTAGATTCAACCAGGATAGTTAGGTATACACAAGCTTTAAAGAACGTGTTCAATTTGTTTGTAATTCTGTTCTGTTTGAGATTTTTGAAGAAACAAAGCAAATGAGTGGTGTGGCCTGTTGGCATTTACTGATTTTATATTATGGTAACTAATACATTGCCCTTGTTATGTCTTTGGACACCATAAGAGTAGAGAATTGATTGTCAACAATAGATGTGAGGTTTTGCGTAATATAGCGAGCATCAACTTCACCTTGAATTACGGATTTTCATTGGTCTTCTTCCCCACGTGCTAAGTCTCAATTCCACCAGCATCAAAGCTTGATTGGAGGAATTGAAAAATGATGGTAAGAATATTAAGTTTATATTTTCAATTGGAATTAGCTACCCTATCCAAGTTGTTAACAGATTAATGTTGTAATGCATCACTCAATGACTTGTATAATGATTTCCTCAGGGTTGGAATATTGTTCGAATTTTCAATTTATTTGATCCTTAATTTTCGAGACTTTTTCAATTTTCCTAAGGGGGTCCAAAACTAGTTCTATTACTTAGAATATTTATTTATTTACGTACCATTTTACAGATAAGTACAACAAAGGCTGACACAATTAATAAAGAAGTGATCATTATCTAAGACAAAAGCTAAGTTTAAACGTATTACAGTATTATGGCAGCATAATGATCAAAAACAGCAACAATATGTTGAACAGACAATAATAGCAATATAAATACAATATTACAATAATGATGAAAATAACAAATTACAAAAATTGATATTGATATGTATACAAGATTTTGCTTCATTTAGATTTATCACAATATTATCTCAGTACAATGGTTAATAACACCTATAATAATATCAATAACAACAACGATATAACAGCAAATTAACAACAATTAATACTAATATGAATACAAAATTTTGCTATAATGTAATAAATCATGGCAGAAGATCTATCAGAAAGAAATACTTTGAAATTAGAAAGACCAAGCTCGACTGAGGATATGTCACCACTCAGATTGGTCTCCGTCAAGACTACAACGTCATATATAGAAGCGGGAATAGACTGCTTGATATCAGTGGCGTAGCCAGGACTCGATTTCGGGGGGGGCCTGGACACCGGGGGGTCTGGGGGGTATGGAATACCCCCCAGAAGAAAGGGGGGTCCGGGGGTCCTCCCCCGGAAATTTTACGATTTTTATTGCGCTTAACGCTATTTTAGACCACTTTTCAGCCTTCAGTGTCACAAATATCTTTGTAAATAGTGAAAGTAAAAGATTATGTATTTTTTAGTTTTCCCCTTATGCATATAGAAAATTTGAAACTCAGAAAATTTGCAATAAAAATTGTCTTATTTAAAAGTTACTGTCTGTTGTATATGTATTTAATTTAATAGTTTGGGTTTTCAATTTTAATTTCTTTTTCTTCATTGATTACACAAATAAGTTAAAACACTTGTTGAACTTAAAATATAATAAATAATACAAGATAATTATAAAAGGATAATAATGACTTAGGCCGTTAGAATATTAAACTGTATTGGAAGATAACTGTATTATTATATTAACTAGTGATGGGCCGATTCCAAAATTTCTTGATTCCGATCCCGATTCCAAAATTTGGGACTCGATTCTGTACTCGATTCCGATTCCTTAATAATAAGTACTATTGAGGATGAAATCATAATACTACATTTCAATTCAATAAATATTAAGCACTTTTAATAATAACTGTTACTATAATAGCAAAATTTAATTAGTGAAATCAATTACAAAAGGGGACATTTAAATGACAATAGGCATTTAGTAGGCCTATATAATGAAATCAACTTTAAATACTGAACAAATAATAAATTCAAATTGGTTAGTAAGAATAAAGAAACTGAATAAACATTCAAAGGCAATACATCTTAGCTGGCCAGTAGGCTATAGTAAATTAATTAAAGTTAAAAGTTAAGTAAATACTACTTAACACGTCATTACACGCCCCCCTTTTGTTACACAACTACACGCCCTACGGCAGTTTCAATTTGCTCGCATTTTGTAAAATTGGCTGTAAAAGCTATTACAGTTACACCTACTCTCCAAATATCAAGTTGTTAGCCTATCTCTATTAGTTTATAATACTTACATATTTACCTATTAAAATTACAGGGAACATGTTATCGTGATAAAAAAATTATATTTGATAAAACAATGTAAAATGACATCATTATGGCAGTATCGCGGCTACACGCACGTTAGCAATTTGCCGATTCTACACTGCTCTGTCGTTACGTATGTACACGCCCCGTGAGCAAATTGCCGCAAATTATTCTATGGGGGTTTATAATAAAATACAGGAGAAATATGAACAAGATTTATACTTTATTGATTAAAGACACCAAAGGAGATGACAAGGCTATATTTGTATGTATAAAATGCATAATTAAAAAACAACTTAAAGACGACACCTATTAACCGTTAACTTAAATCCTCATTCGGTATTTTTCTCATCCGTATGAAGTCATTTTACCTCACGTTAACACTACAAAAATACTATAAGCTAAATACAAATACAATATATTTAATAAAATCACAAACACACGCCCGTTAGCAAAATGCTCACTGAATTGCTCTGTGTTGAAATGGAGCAGGCTGATAACTGGTTTCACCCAGTTTCCTGCGTATTAGGGGGAGTGAGGGGTAAACATGGTGGCCCAGCCCCTCCCTTACCTCAACGACGGAGATATTTAAGAAAATCTAACTCTGCGGCAAAATGCCGCCGCCCGCCGGGGCGTGTAATGACGTGTTAATACAAATAGAAAATGAATAGACATAATATCTTAGACAAAACAATAGAATAGAATAGAATAGCACTTAATATAATGATCAGCCTATATAAGCACATATTATTAATAACTTAAAACAGTTAAAACTAAAACTATAATATCCAGAAACAAACATTTATAAAAATTAAATCAATTATGGGTGCTTAACAAGCAACTAAATGATTTTAAGTTTAAGGGTATGAGAAATTAATTACAAAAGGGGACATTTAAATGACAATAGGTAGGCATTTAGTAGGCCTATATAATGAAATCAACTTTAAATACTGAACAAATAATAAATTCAAATTGGTTAGTAAGAATAAAGAAACTGAATAAACATTCAAAGGCAATACATCTTAGCTGGCCAGTAGGCTATAGTAAATTAAATAAAGTTAAAAGTTAAGTAAATACTACTTAATACAAATAGAAAATGAATAGACATAATATCTTAGACAAAACAATAGAATACAATAGCACTTAATATAATGATCAGCCTATATAAGTACATATTATTATATAACTTAAAACAGTTAAAACTAAAACTATAATATCCAGAAACAAACATTTATAAAAATTAAATCAATTATGGGTGCTTAACAAGCAACTAAATGATTTTAAGTTTAAGGGTATGAGAAATTAATTACAAAAGGGGACATTTAAATAGCAATAGGGATTTAGTAGGCCTATATAATGAAATCAACTCCAAAATACATAAGATCTAATACTGTACAAATAAAAAATTGGTTAATGAAAATGAACATTTAAATTGACAGTACTTCTTAGCTGGCCTATATAATAAAGAAAGCAAATCAGTAAAAATAATAATAATAATAATAATATGTTTATTGCAGGTCCATACAATTCATTACAATGTAAACCTTCATACATAGAAATGAAACACATTAAACATACATTAATTCATACTACAGCGTACATTTTATTTAACCTTAAATTAATACAAGTTCCAATCAACTACTAAATTTTATTTACTAAACATAATTTAAATAAAATACTAAAACAAAATCTATTGGACATAAAAAGAGCTGAATGCAAAACTAAAACAAACATGTACGAAGGTTATTACAATTCAGAAACAATTTATACTGGGACCTACAACTGCTCCCCTAACAGACTAAATAGTCCAATTACAAGGGTCGCAAAACATTAAATAAAATTATTTCACCAATGTCCGCAATTAATAAAAATGAATCAATGGATATTCTAATTGATTAATTTAAGACGGAGAGTTATTGTATAATGTAAAGGCATATATACGTCGTACAATAACTTATGATTTTCCAAAAGCAAATGACACAGACGAGTCAAGAAGAAGAAAGACAATACACTCAAACATAATAAAAAAACAAACTTATAGGTACAAAATATATAGGTACAAAATATATAAATATATATATATATATATATATATATATAAAATAAATAAATAAAATAACACGTTAGTAAAAAAAAAAGTGATCAATGTGAGGTCACTCGACCAGCCTCAAGCAGGCTGCTCTGAAAACCGCTGGCTTCATAGCTACATCCAGATAATAAATCTAGCTACATCTAAAATAAATCAGATGTATTTTAACATGTAAGTTTAATTTGACATTACAACAAAAAGTTCTTGAAAACTCAACACTTGATTTTCAAAATTTCTCATAACAGAAGTTTTCGATTCGGTTTCTTGGCCATTTCATCGAGCACTTGATCTGTAGAGAACGGTACTGGATAGTGTATTGACATCAGAGCAAGACCGTTGAGTCGTTCATTCTCCATAGAGTTTCGAAGGTAGGTCTTTATTCTTTTAAGACTTGAAAAGGACCTTTCTACTTCACAAGTCGAAACAGGCAACGTAGCCAACACTTTCAGCAAGTAATTGATGTGAGCATAAAAGTTTATATCACAAGCGTCCAAAATTGTCATGATGGTTTGAGGTCTCTCTGCTTTTGGGATTTTACACCATTTGTGACACCATAAAATGTACTCACTTTCAACAGCACTTTGTGATGCCTTTTCTGTGTAATAGATTTCCAGGGATTTAAGCTTTTTTACCTCGGCAGGGTTAGTATTTTTGGGTGACAAAATGTCAAAAGCTTCTAGGACACGTCTATTTTTGGAGAATCTGTCTTGAAGTCCTTGGATTAAAGCGTCTAGACAGGGTAGAAACACTATTCTGCGATAATATTCTTCGGGAGTGCTGTGAGGTACATTTCCTCTTTTAGTTTGTTTAGCTGCTTGTCGAGGAACTTCAACTTTCGAACTGAAAACCTCTTGCATAGTTTGTTCAGCTTTTGCGAAAAGATCTGAGAACTCTTTGAAAATGTAAACCTCGGGGTCATTTTCCTTTTCTTTCCCATTACGTATGTCATTTAGAAGATCGACAATGTCGTCTGTATACTTCACAGCTGAGGATAACTCAATATCTGTCTTTTGGAGATATCTAGCTAGTGGCAGAGTGTTATTGAACACAAATTCACAAACATACAGGCCCACGACAAATCCTCCCTTTTCTATCGACGAAAGAAGAGTGGAAGCCGAAGAGGATACAGTACGAACACTTGTAGACAATTCCTCCAAACTTTCTACAATGGCAGGGAAAAGCTCAACAAAGTCAGTAATTGCAACTTGTCGTTCAATAAATCTTGTTTGGCATAAACCTGTCAGACGAGTTTTCTTGGATTCAGGTAGAAGACTTGATATTTTATATTTTAGCAAATCATTGGCAAGAGCATTGTTTCTAAAAAGATTCGTTATTTCCCCAACTAAACCCAAGCAGTTTCTTATGATGGGCACGTTCATAGATTGATTCAGGACCAGATTTAGTCTATGAGCGGCGCAATGAACATAAATAGCCTTAGGATACAGCTCCTGAATTCTTTCGTGTACACCACTAATGTGTCCACTAAAAGTGGAACAGCCATCATAACCTTGGCCGATCATTTTGTTCATATTTAGTCCCAAACTGTTGCAAATATCTAAGATAACCTTAGAAATATTTTCTGCTGACAAATCGGTTAAGCTAGTGAAGCACAAAAAATCCTCTCTCATAACTGGCTGAAGGTCGTTGGACAAATATCTGACGCAAAAGGAAAATTGCTCTTTGCCAGAAATGTCCAAAGTTTCATCGCCCAGAATTGAAAAACACTCTGCTTCATTTATCGATGTAACTATGTGTTTCTGGATCAGGTCTCCACATATATTAATAATTTCGTTTTGAATTTCCGGGCTTGTGTAGGATGCATTGCGATGACTTTGTACAAGATGGTTCTGTAAATCTTTGTCTGTATTTGCCTTAAATCTAAGGAGAGCTCGAAACTTACCTTCCTTGTCCACAGGTTTTTCCATGGTCACAGGACCACTGTCCCTGTGACCTCTTAGAGGTATTTCATTTTCACCACAAAATACTATAGTGTCTATTAGTGGTTTTAGGGCAGCCCTATTTTGTTCTTTCTCTTTTTTTCTCTTAGTATCCAGCATTGTCACTACATCATCGTTTTCTCCTTTGGAAATTTTTAAAAAGTGTTCTGCCGCCACACAAGAAAACTTATGATAGTCAGTATTTTGGTGATATGTAAATTTGTCAACAGCATCTTTCCATTTTTTGAAAGGTGCCGTAATCAGAGAGCCTACTTTTTGATTCGACCCTTTACCCACAAAATCTTTGCCAAATGACACACACCACTTACAGTAAGCTCCATCTTTAGCAGCTGAATACGAAAGCCATGACCATCTATTCAGCCAGTTTTTCTGAAACTTAAGTTTTTTATTTTTAAAATCAGTGGTGGGAAAAACGAATTTCTCGTCAGGAACAAAAAGATAGTTTATCGTCCTTTGTTTCAATTTGTATGCTTGATCTGGAGCTAGAACCTTTTCATTTGAAAAAAGAGCATCCGAAACAGATCCTATATCTATAGATATTATGCTTACTGGTATCGTTGTGGTTCCAACAGACGAGTCAGGTAAGATGGCGTTTTCTTCTACAGGAAGAGTAGAACTAACAACAACTGGAGGTGTAACCGGAACTTCGGGAACTTTATCACTTTCATCAGTCTTGGCACACTTTCTGAAAAATGTATCTATTGTTTTCGTTTGTCTCTTCATTTTTAAAACGAACAATAAACTAAACTCTAAACAAACTCTCAATTATTAACACAGAAGAAATGAAGAAAGCACATATCAATGAAACTGAGATGGTCTGAACACTTGTAAAATGGCGACTGGCGACGGCTGTCGGCTGGTAACATGAGACAGGTGCAGTCGGCTCAAGGTCAACTTATCCGACTATTTACGGTTTCGACCGAACCAGCCCGAGCTCTACGTTCTACCGAGTACGGACGAACTCTCCTGAGTCCCGATCTCTCTTCCACAGCCGAGTGCAGATGTCTGCCGTCTATTGGTATCTGATAGGCGGTATTTAGTCCTCGAAGAATTGTATGTTTTATTATTTATTTGTTACTGTGAATTTATTTATTTATGTAGTTTATACTACGTAGTTATACATATGTACAATTGCTTGTAATACATATATTGTACGTGTACATTTTCCTTTTACTTAAGGGGATTCGTCACCCATTTTCAAACAATTTATTTTTTTGCCCATTTACGGGTGCTGGATCCCCTTAAATAAGATAATCTGCCTTTTCCCTTAAATTTCGGGGGGGGTCCGGACCCCCAGGACCCCCCCCTTGGCTACGCCACTGCTTGATATCTTAGAATTTAGTTCTTAGCCCATTAACATTCTGATAATAGACACTGGTGTCTACGCCGCTTAGTTTTTGAAGCCTGTTTCACTATCTTCGGTGTTCTATTTACGTACTTTATAGTGATATTCTTCTCTCCCTTCTCTGAACGCACTTTGAGCTGGTCCCTTAAGTTGTTGAGATGATCACGTTCACGAGGTGTGCGATCTCTGGACACACTTACACCGGCAAAGTCAGGATCGATTCCACGCAGGACGTTTTCTTCAAAGTTTTTCATGAACTCAATAAAAACTTTGAGCCTGTGGAGTTGGAAGAATGAGTTTTAGGGGGCGCACCTTTATATTAGTCACAGCACCAATACGGTAGCACTTGAAAGTAAGATCAGTTTGGGATGGACAAAAGACATTATTCAAGGCTTGAACCTTATTTGAATCGTGACGCACTCTCACAGCAACATCACTACTTTTGCTTTCAGATAAGCTATACACAATAACATTATTAGCACGACGAGCTCGGTCATTAGATTCCTCCAATATTGATTCTAGATTATCAGTTTGAGGACAATGTTTCAGTGATTGGACGTCCTGTTGTAAAGCAGTTATCTTGGACTCATTAGCAGAGACATGAGGTTCCAATTCAGCAATAGAAGCTTTAATATTGGATAAATAATATTTTATATCCTCTATTCCTTGTGGCAGACCATCAAGCAAATTCAGTTTATTAATAATTTGATCTAATTTCGAAGATAGATCAAATATTTCTGATGGAATGTGAGTCTACACAATCAGCATGACCGCAAGACCAGTTCTTACTTCTTAGTAGTACCATCAGCAATCTTCTTGTATTCACTAGGAGTAACCTTGATGCAGTCGGGGTGAAACCAACGTTTACAAGCCGAGTCACACTCAACTCCTTTGTCAATCACTTTTTTAAAGCAAACCACACAAACAGATTTATCGGCAAGGTTTGCCATATCAAGTTTCTTCTCAATCAATATAAACTTTCAGCTTGTTGTTATAAACTTTCAGCTCATAATGGGATACTGTTCTTGTGAGGACAATAATCAATTATTAGTTAGCTTATTTCGATGTTAAAAGTTTTTAATTAAATTGATTATTTACACTATTTAGCTGTTTAATGTTTTTAAATGTAAATGTTGGTAGTTTTAGGTTAAGCACTTAAAAATTTAAGTTATTATTAGTAAATTTAAATTATTTTATAAAAACCTGTGTTGATATTCGAAGATTATGTCTGAATGTTACTGAAAGTCATAAATAAAATCCACTAATTTATCAATTAATTCACAAATTTCAAATATACTGTAGAACAATCTGAATATAGTTTTTTTAAAGTAAATAGTATCAGTTTAGTAATAATAATAATTAATAACAATAATCAATAGTAATAATATCCATTACTATTGATTATTGGATATTTTATAGACTGTACACATCAGATCATCAAATTTATTCGTATTGGTTGCCAATGCTAATCGGGGACATTCTAATTCACGGTCAGTCCTCGACTGTAAAGATTTTTATCTGGATGACCCTCCATAATTTTTCACTTCTTTCTTTATTCATCTACAGGTTAATTTTCTCATGTCTGGCTTCCAAGCATCGTATTTGTCTTTTTACTTTATCTAGGATCAGATGTTTGTATCTGTGCTTGTTTAGCACATTTTCCCTTTTTTATTAATATACATTTTAAAAATGTTTCTTTCCTTGGCACAAAAGCATTTTCAATGTTAATGTACCCTGCTTAATGCCATTGGATTCTCTTCCAAATAAATGAAAAATGTGGGAAGAGTCACAAATATCTGAAATGAACTGTAACGATTTACATTCTTACTACCACTCAATTGTTGATGTTAAACCTTAGTTATTTCTATGGGCAAATAAACATTTACCATTTAAGCCTGTAGTGCAAACTTAATCATAATTAACACCAGCATTTATATTTAACACTTCTTTAAAGATACTTACTTGATACTTGGTTCCTTGATCTTTGACCATCACTGCTAGATAGATGGCATCAAATATTTCTCCATAGGAGTGTCATAAAAGTTCACATTTAATAGACAACTACACACAATAAAAGTTAAAATTTACAACATATGTAAAACGCTATCATAATTAAAATTTTGGCGGTGGCTAGATTTCTGTATGTTTGCTCTCGAAGAACTCTTATTTATTTATTTATTTACGGCATACACCATTTTACATATATGACATACATTTTACATACAGTTTCATTAACAAATGGAGTGTGAACAAAATTAATTAATAAGTGACACATGCATCAAGTTCGCTGCTGCTATGGCTATTTGTTGAGACTAATAAGTTAATAATATTAGTCTCCCTTCTGCCCTTTCTTACGCTTTTTTAACTGTTTTTTCTTTTTCGCAAATTTATTTAAGGGCTGATAAGGGAGTTACAGTTTCTAAAACTGCCGATAACTATGATAATAAATAATTCAAATAATAACAATAATAATAAATAACTATAATAATAATAAGTAACAACGATAATAAATAACTATAATAACAAACAACAATGATAATACATGCTATAATAATAAATAACAATAACGATACTGAAAACACTATGACAATTAATAGCCATAAAAATAACAACGAATGATAAATAGCTTTGATAATAAATAACTTCAATAATATACAGTACATTCTGAACACTGGGACTAAATCTAATACAGTATACATGCCAATTCTAGTAACTGCAACAGACTAGATACAAAGTTATGGGCCTGCCTTTTAAAATTCTGAGGGGACGGTCCGAAGAACTCCAATTGGGAAGCATTATCCAAATGCATAAGTCGAGGTATTGTACTGTGATAGGCGTAGGCAGTAAGTTGCAGATTCTTGGCGAACAGCTGGGTTGATCTAGTCCGATGAGGGGTATGGATGTCGATCATCAACAAGAGCTCCGGGCAGTCTACTTGTCCATTGATAAGCTTGAAAAGGAAAACCAGGTCGATGACAGACCTCCTGGAAGATAGGGAAGAAACACCATGCTGATGAGCGATCTCATTGATGTCCACGTTATGATAGTCCAAGCCGCTTCTGACTCCCATCAGTTGAAGAAACTTTATCTGAACTGCGTTAAGGGAGTTGCAATGTCCAATTTGATAGGGTGACCATATTGTAGACCTGTACTCCAAGATGGGGCGAACAAATGACACATACAAGATTTTGATTGTTCCAGGAGTGAAGGCAACTCTTGAAGCACGGGTGACAAGGCCAAGAACTCTATTAGCTTTCGCACAAGCCCTGGCTATATGTTCACCAGGATCCATATTGGGAGTGAAGCACAAACCCAAGTCCTTTATCACATGAATTCTCTTCAGCTGAGTTCCATGAAGATGGTAGTCGAAGGATTGCAGAAGTTTTGTTCTGCCAAAGGTCATCACTTGGCACTTGGCTGCATTCAAATGAAGATCATTCTCGCGACATCACACATTAATCCTGTCCAAATGCATTTGGAGAGTGAGCTGGTCATATGCTGAAGACACTTGCAGAAAAATCTTTACATCATCAGCAAAGAGCAAAAACTTGCAGTTGAGGTACATAGCAATGTCATTAACAAAGAGGCTGAACAGGAATGGTCCTAAGGAGTGAGCCCTGAGGTACTCCTGATGTAACATAGACGACAGAATCAGAGACATGGCCAGCAAACCTCACCCGAAGAGTTCGTCCTGTCAAGTAGCTCCGGAACCATTGAAGAAGAGGACCTGACACACCAAGTGCCTTTATTTTGGAGATGAGATGATCATGACTGACTCTATCAAACGCCTTTGCAAAGTCCAAGTAAATGCAGTCGACCTGGTGATACTGAGAAAAGGCAGAGTACACATAATTTGTGAAGACGCAGCGGTTGGTAACTGTAGATCTTCCAACGCGGAATCCATGCTGCTCAGGTATGATAACATTCTTGAATGCGAAGGACAGAACATCAAGCACCAAGCTCTCGAAGACTTTTGCGACAACAGATTGGATTACAATAGGTCTATAATTCTTCGCGTCATACGCATCGCCAGACTTGTGAACAGGCACCAGAAACCCAGGTTTGAGTACATCAGGGAAGATTCTCTTCTAGGGCATAGAAGGCTTTACCAATGAGCCAATTCTTCATTTTATGTTTGAAGAAGGGAAGAGTTAGTGGTCTAAATAGATGACCAAAAGACTGGCATATAAATTTTCATTATTCATAAATTTTAAATAAGGATATAGAACACACGTTACCGTACTGTAGCTACTGGTTTTTACATCTTATTGGAGCAGTTTCAACTTAAACTCACAATTATGATGTCAAGTAGATGCAACATGAGACTGACGTTACGTACCACCAACATTTTAATAAAATCACGACACAAATATTGACAATCGTCATAATTTTACTCAATCACCTACATTTTGAACATTCACATTTATATATACCATTCCATCTAACGCGATAGTGTTAGTCTTTGAACGTCTTAGTTTTTTTTATCTGAAGTCATATAATCATCTGTTTGCTAGAATTTACTAACCATCTATCTATCTATACAGTACTTTAGTAATGGTTGTTGTGTTATAGACTTATGTGTGTGATTGTCTGTTTGTGTCATGTTCATTTATCCATGTTTATTTTTACGTTCTGCGAGACATCTGCTAAGCGTTTTGATACATTGTTAGATTATGTTACGTTTTCATTGAAAATCGAGATTTTTAAAATAATGATATGAAGTTTTTTTAAATAGTTGTTTACAATAAATCGTGCCTCTCATAATTACACTATGGTTTTCTTTTACATATACGCTCATCGAGGAAAATATTGTATAGTGTATTTCTGAATATTTTACGGTCTAGGCCTACTAATTTACGATTTGTGAATTATTGACCAACATCAAAATGTCAGCACAGTCCGACAGTTTGGAGATAGTTCACGAAGGATGGTTGACCAAATCTCCGCCTAAAAAGAGCATCTTAAGAGCAGTAAGTTGTTTATGTTTTACCATATACAATGGTTGGCCTGGTTACTAACTTTGTTTCTTGATTATATGATACACACTTTGACTTAGTGGCCTACTATGTTTATGTTAAGGTTATGTTTCTTCTAGCCAGATTTTATTTATATATTTCAATAACTATAAACTCCTTTTTAATTAAGAAATTGTATTTTCAGAGAAGTCTAGAAAATGCGTAATTACCATATTTTCAGAAGGATGCATATATATTCCCAATAATTCCTTGAAAATTACTATAAGTGGTGGAATTAGGATGCTTATGATCAGGATAATAAAGCGTAACTAAAAAAGTCTTCAATAAATAAATGGTAGGGCCTATTCATCTATGTTCTAGACCTGTCATGTTTTGAAAATTGAATTGCCCTTGGATAACAGGTCTATAGGTCTTTGTTCTATGTTATAAAATATAAGAAGACCAATTCTGAAATATGTGTTGCTTATGAAAAATAAATTTGATATGCCGTGTTAATTTTCCAGCTTTTTAAAATAATCTGATGTGGTGTAGGCCTTTTATGATAACACTTATCGAGATATCCTAATGTTTAACACCAACAAACTACTTCATCTGGTAATTATCTACTATTACTTAGTCAACTTTAAATATTTTTATATCATGATGTGGTAGTCCTCACTTAGTTAGAAAAATAAAAATCAAGTGTTGAAAAGCTGTCGTTCACGTTGCAAAGTGATAAGAATGTTTAAAGTCCACACGCTATCTCTGACATTTCGGAGATAAGCTGCAGATATGGTTAGGTTATTATATTGTAGAATGAACCTGTTATAACGTATTTTTACTGTCACAAACCGCTTTTCAGTCAACAGAATTTGTAAAAACATTCTACAATAGGCTGTGATAAACTAACCTAATCATATGGGTGCCCTCTGTGTACACGCTACCACTGGCTTTTCGGAGATATCGCGCCACGGCAGTTATGGTTAGGTTACTAAATTCTAGAATAAACCTGTAATAACGCCTTTTCAGTGTTCCAAACCGCTTTTCAGTCAGCATAATTTGTAAAAACATAAACTACAATCGGCTATGATAACCTTAGGTTACCTAACCATAACAGCCGTGGCGTGATGTATATGGGTAGCCTAACTAACTCTGTGTTTATGTTGCAACTGTTAGTATTTTTTACTTATTCCTTTTCATTTAAATTATGCTTTAATCGTCTTTTTTATTTGATACTTTTTTTGTGCTGAATACGAATTTGAAAACTATTTTAGTTGTAATAATTATTTCTCGAGATATGACAGAAAACTACTTAAATTAGCAGCCATTATATGATTGTTATATATAACAACTATTAACTATATAACCCGAATTAGCCTATATTCCTGCTGGAGTGGCGGCCGTCATGGTGGCCAGGCACCTGAATTTAACACAAATTATGAAATTTTGTTGAGAACATAGACTATTAGGTTAAGTTAGTTTATGTTTGGTTAGGTCAGTAAACAATGTATTTTTCGGGGCGAAAAAATAACTTTATTGAAAAACCAATTGTATATTCATGTTAAGCATAAAAAAAAAAAAAAAAAACATGTAAATTTAAAAAGAAAAATAACAAGTTCTAAAATAAATATTGGATTTTTTCACAATCAGATAAAACAACATAACATTCTTGTAGAAAACATTTTAAATGATAATGTCCACTGTTGCAAACTTCATTTAAGTCCCATTGGTACTAAGACTTCTGAAGACTACAACATTTACTTTTCTTTACTAGCAAATTTGATCAGTAACCTTTGAATTAACATTCTTCAGCTGGCTCTTCAGATTCTAAGAGTAGAACTGGAATTATCATTTCAGGTAATTATAATCTTTGCTTTTCTTATCTTCTCCTCTTTCTTGCCACTGTTCACATCACTGGTAGATGGTTCAGACTTGAATCCTTGTAATGATATATATTTGCTACAAATGTATTTAGCCCAGGGTATTTTAATCATCACAGTTTTTGGCTTTGTTGGCCTTGGTGAATGATTGGATAAACAATGATTGGTTCCTAAGTTTGGACAAAAAATTATGGCGAGCCGTTGGTCAAGTGGTCTAAGACGTCAGGACTTTGAGCTTAGGTTAGAGAAAGCGCTGGTTCGAATCTGGCTTAGACTGGAAGACTTTTGTCATTAATATTTACCTTCAACTGTACTGGTTCGCCTCCTTACTCTGAATGGGCAGAGTAAGGTTAGGAAGAATATTGGCCTACTTTTTTTTTAAAAAAAAGAGACTGACAGTTCCCCAACCAGCTCTTTGGTTATTTTTTGTCTCTTTAGGAGTTCTTTCAGCTTCTGGTTAAGATCAAAGAGATAAATTCTACAAGATCGAAAGTGTGAATGCAAATTTTTTATTTGTTTACCGATACGGCCTCACATATTGTTTCTTACAGTTGTGGAAAGTGATACTTTAGCAGGTTAGTTTGCCGTCTGAAGTATTGAGAAGATGTATTGAGTTAGTGGGCAATCATACATAATTAATGTTGTTTCTGCAGAGATTAACTACCTCTCTAGAGAAATGGGTGCATGATTTAAAACCTATTATTTCTTTGGAGCCCCCTTTCCTTTTGCCCATGGTAGCATTATAGCTAGAAATCAATCTGTAAACGTTTGTTCCTTAACCCAACCAGACTTGGATCTGTCGAACCTAGTATTATTTGGCTCACTTATTACCCATTTATCACAAATTTTTTCAGCTTTATAGCTGGTCTTTATTCAGTCAGAGAAGCAGGTGTTGAATAATTATGAAACCTTTATCTGGCTCTGTGACATGAGATTGATATTTAAACACACAAACATTTAATTTATACATTTTTATTGTTATGTTTTACCTTTTTTTATTAGTTTGGTGGCTAGCTTAGAATGCCCTATATACAGGGTGCGGCAGCATAACTTCCTTTTTTCAAAACTCAATAAAAACTATTGTATGCATCGGAAAATATTTATTTATTTTTTATAATGTAGGTACATGTATAAAGTTTTTATTTACATTGTTTTGAAGATCAAATCTGTTAGGTGACGTCCCTCATTCTCCATACATTGCGTAAACCGATTTCTGGCGTTTGTCATGACTCTTCTTAGCATAGCAGGTGTTATGTTGGCAATTTCTTCTTGGATATTGGTCTTCAAATCTTGTAGGGTTCTTGGACGGTTCACATACAACACGGGATTTCAAAAAACCCCATAGAAAAAAATCACAAGGGGACAGATCGGGAGAGCGTGCCGGCCATTCCAAATCGCCCCTAATTGAGATAAGGCGCTCTGGAAAGTGTTCCCTCAAAACAGCCATCGATGCTCTTGAAGTGTGTGCTGTTGCACCGTCTTGTTGGAACCAAGTGCCCCCCAAATCCAACTCTTCTAGCCGTGGGAAAAAAAAATTCTGTAGCATGTTTACATACCGGTCCGAATTCACTGTCACTGTAACCTCATTTTCCTCAAAAAACCAGGGACCAATAATTCCAGCTGAGGAAATTGCACACCACACTGTGACTTTGGGTGAATGCAAAGGCCTTTGATGCAATTCTCGAGGGTTGGTGTCAGCCCAGTAGCGCATGTTTTGTTTGTTAACCGACCCACACAAATGAAAATGGGCTTCATCGCTAAAAAAAACAATAGCACCCTCGGGAACGACATCAAGAAGAAGCTCACACGCGTTCATCCGAGAATTGAGGTCACGTTCTGAAAGTTCCTGCACTATCGCCATCTTATAGGGATGAAAATGAAGATCATCACGAAGAATTCTTCTCACAGAACGATCGGATAGTCCAAGGGCAGATGCGTGTTTGCGCGCAGAACGCCGTGGTGATCGCAACATTGACGCTCTCACTGCTTCAATGTTCTCAGGTGATCTAACGGGCCGAGGGACTCCAGTTCTTAGTTTTGTCGCACTTGCAGTTTGTCTGAATGTAGTGACCCATGTAACAATTGATTTGCGGTCTGGGACGGGAGCCAACGGGGCTAAATTAAAGCGATTCCGAAATGCACGCTGTGTTGCAATAACCGAACATCCGTTTGAAAAGTAGGCCTCAACGGCAAAGGCACGCTCCTCACTATTCCAACGCATGATGGCGACTGAACCGTGTCGGGACAAAACTTTACAGTACCCTCTCTTGAACGAGACCGCTAGCGCTCCGCTATGACATCAACTAATTGAATGGCGCGCATTTTAAAAAAGGAAGTTATGCTGCCGCACCCTGTACTTTATATCAGCTTTATATAGGGACAATAATTAACCAATAGCTGTTACTAGATATACCTACAATAGATGTAGCTAATTTTGAAGAATTCAGCACATGTAAATTCTTTTGGGTATTTTGTACCACGTTTGCCGGTCTTATCATAGTTGAGAATAATGTGTAGGTGTAATATTCTTAATCTATTTAAACAACAATCAGATTTTCAAAATATAATCAAACTTGCTCTGCCATAACCTACAGAATTACTTTTTCCAGACTTTGTTGTCAATGTAAAAACTGGAATAGAAAATAAATATGTTACCGGTACCTGAGATCCTCTAACATAGATATTCCTGGTCATATGTTCAAGAAGGTGAAACATTTTGGATACCTCCAAGAAAGCCATTCAGCCAATCTTCTCCTGAAAAATTACTCTGAAAGAAACTAAAGAGAGGCATTGTACAATCTTCTTTGTACAAATTCATCTTAGCAAGAAGGTAGATGTCAAGACAAGAAATTAGAGTCCCCGTTCTGCAACCATCTCTGCAAAATATTTTCTTCAGTCTGAAATACTGGCTGCTTCTCATGTGGTCCCTTATATTTGGTCGAATAGAGGTAGCTCAAAGTAGATATAAGAAAACATGAGGAATCTAACTTCTAACACAACAATTAAATTTGTTTGTATAAACATTCTTAGTAAATGTGAACATCGGATCGAGGATGACAGACAAATATTTTACCCCATATTTAGATCTCTGAAATGAAGTTTATGATTGTCAAATATTACTCTTACAAAGGATGTACATGAGAAAACTTGATATAGCCTAAGTCATAAATTAACGCTAGATTTGCTATAAATTTGTGTAAAAACTTAATTATACGAATTCATTTTCATAGTTTAAATAATTCCTAGTTACACTTTTATTAATGAACCTAATTTGTTCAATTGAATACATATTATACTATCAAATTTTTTAGTTATTGTTACTGATGTTATCAATTATCAAGTACTAAGTATGTTAGTATTATTTTTAATAATTTGCCACAATTGCTTAATATGTGGAACTTAATTTTCAGTAATAGTTCAGTAATATTTCATTCTCTGCAGTTCACTTACAAGAACTCCTTGTATCTGTACCAGCGTGGTGTTTGTAATAAATTCTCTGATGTATAATCAGGAAATAAGTTTACACCTAATCACCTATACGTTTTTGTATTACGTTTTAAGCGGAACACTGATGAAATTCCTCCTTCGCATATGATTTTTCTCAGTTCCAACACAATAAAATTGTGTCATGTACTTTTCATGCTTATACAAAATTTTCCATAGTCTTAGTCATTTCTTAACCGAATTTTAGAAACAATTTGTAGCAGGAAATGAAAACTTGTTATTAAATTGTTGTGTGATTTTTATTTTATAAATGTTGAAGTAGTTTCTTTGACACCTAATTAAAAGATATGTAAAAATGTGTTTTCTCAGATTACTACCTTCTAGCATGAAAACATTGACCAACTTTTGTTACAATTTAAAAAAGAATAATAGATTCGTAAATTGTATTATAAAAAAACAAAATTGTGTCTAGTTGCTAAACAAAGCTGAAATTCAAAAATGACTTCATTCTATTTATTACAGCTTCCATTAAACATTTATCGGACATGTTTAATGATATTTTTTAGTAGAACAGCATTAAAAGTAGAGGTGTACATTAGGGATTTTGGTAATTGAACAGCATTAAAAGTAGAGGTGTAGCTTGGGGATGTTAGTAGAACAGCATTAAAAGTAGAGGTGTACCTTAGGGATGTTAATAGAACAGCATTAAAAGTAGAGGTGTACATTAGGGATGTTAGTAGAACAGCATTAAAAGTAGAGGTGTAGCTTAGTGATGTTAGTAGAACAGCATTAAAAGTAGAGGTGTACCTTGGGGATGTTAGTAGAACAGCATTAAAAGTAGAGGTGTACATTAGGGATGTTAGTAGAACAACATTAAAAGTAGAGGTGTACATTAGGGATGTTAGTAGAACAGCATTAAAAGTAGAGGTGTACATTAGGGATGCTAGTAGAACAGCATTAAAAGTAGAGGTGTACCTTGGGGATGTTAGTAGAACAGCATTAAAAGTAGAGGTGTACATTAGGGATGTTAGTAGAACAGCATTAAAAGTAGAGGTGTACATTAGGGATGTTAGTAGAACAGCATTAAAAGTAGAGGTGTAGCTTAGGGATGTTAGTAGAACAGCATTAAAAGTAGAGGTGTACCTTAGGGATGTTAGTAGAACAGCATTAAAAGTAGAGGTGTACCTTAGGGATGTTAGTAGAACAGCATTAAAAGTAGAGGTGTACATTAGGGATGTTAGTAGAACAGCATTAAAAGTAGAGGTGTAGCTTAGTGATGTTAGTAGAACAGCATTAAAAGTAGAGGTATACCTTAGGGATGTTAGTAGAACAGCATTAAAAGTAGAGGTATACCTTAGGGATGTTAGTAGAACAGCATTAAAAGTAGAGGTATACCTTAGGGATGTTAGTAGAACAGCATTAAAAGTAGAGGTGTACCTTAGGGATGTTAGTAGAACAGCATTAAAAGTAGAGGTGTACATTAGGGATGTTAGTAGAACAGCATTAAAAGTAGAGGTGTACCTTAGGGGTGTTGTTTAGGGCCAGTCATGATTAATTTTTACGTCTCTTCCTAGTTATGTGAAGAATTGTTAAGATAAAAATACAGATCAACTAGTTTTTTTTTTTTTACATATTGACAAATTTTGAAAATAACCTTCATGTTCAAGTGAGATTAGTGTTAGCTTATCATTATTATTATTTTTTTTTTTTAATAATAAAACCAAATAAGGATATATATATATATATATATATATATATATATATATATATATATAGATATTATATATATATATATAAGGATATATATATAAAAGGGTTTTTTATTTTGATTATTGTTTAACAAAATATTGATTTTATTGAAGAAAATTTATTGCATAAAACAGGCGGTTAACATATCAATACAGTACCCCATAGATATGATGATTTCTTTTTTATATACAAGGAACAGTATTTTAAATGGTTGATATAAGAGTCTGGAAAACTTAAACGATAATATTCAGATGCGGACATAGGTTTCTTGGCTCTATGCTCATCTTTATCAGCAGTCCTCACACATTTGTGTAGTAAACCTGTTATTAATTAAAGCCATCCTTAGTTTATGTATCTCTGAGAACGCATCTATATGTTCATTGGTTTAAGCCTTTATTTTGTTTCTTCGGTAAATATTATCATTCTTTCAAAGCTTTTGAAAGAATATAATATCATTAAAGTACTGATATTTGTGCATTTTGTATGTAAATCGAAGTATATTTTAATATAATTCAGATATCTACCAGACGTTTTGTTTGGCTGAAGATAATTAAGTCTAGTGGGCTTGGGATTTGACAGTTGCGATAAGGCACTGCCGCGTTGTGAGGACATCTTACTCTGCCGATTGGTCAACGGGAGTTCTTTCTTCGTAGAAGTAAAAGTGGCTTTCGTAGTAAAGCGAATGGGGAAGCCTTGAATGAATGACGCACTCACGATCGCCGAAGGCCGCAGGTGTTGTTCCGTGTTTACTGACTGCAGCAGGGCTACGGCGGTTCCACGGAACCCGCGCAACCTGACTTCTGCGTAAACTAGTTCTGCCAGTTGAGTCGGCACGTTTGTCGTGTCACTCTCTTATGAAACTCAGAACACGATGACCAAGACTGTCGGCTCACTCAGTCAGCTCTAGGAAATGTATCGCTATTTATCCATAGGTTATGCAATTCCTTGTATTGTTTAACAATTACTAAATATTATTCATTCAAAGACGCCAATCGTCAAGATATCGGCGATTGTGAGGGGCAAATGAGTGTGTTGAGTTGTAGAAATGAACGAGTATAGTCATTGTTACTAACTAAGGTCGACTTTTCCCCAGAAAGAGCTATTTATTAATAGCCAATAGCCAGGACAGCTAAGGGACCTATAGCTTTACATAGAATCCGAACCACGTAATGTTGGTTTGATTTTCAGCTAACTGACAAATCTGACACTCAGTTCTCCTCCCTACACGACATCCGAACCCTGACTACCATCCATCATGGACACCCCAGACTTCTCTAGTAGTGTCCATGTCGATGGCAACCATTGAGCGGACGCCTTGTCGGTATTAAGATGACCGAGCATAGAGCCTATCACCTACAATATCTTCAAAAATTTGTCTCCAAGTAGCTGGATTACAGCACTGTGCAACCAATGTTGACATTAAATTGTAAAAAAAACTTTATTTAACCTTATCTATATTTATAAAAGAGGATGTTTGTATATGTATATATATATATATATATATATATATATATATATATATATATATATATATATATATATATATATGTTTGAAGTTTATGCGCTGCCAAACCATCCAACCGATCGCCATGAAACTTTAGGATGTTGTCCTGTATACTCCCGAGATGGTTTCTGTGAAGGTTGATGCAGATACGTCCACAGGGTCCCGCCCCACGGGCTCCTAAAGATCCCATGTTATTCAAGTGGAGAATCTGAATTGTTTACAAAAAACATATGACTTTGTGGTTTAATGTAGTTTCACATGCCATAAGCAGATTGAAGTTCTCACAACAACAGTACTGTATATGTTTTGATTTATTGTAGTTCTACATTTCACCTTGAGAGTGTAGCACACACTACTTTTACTTGATCAGGTGATCTGTGTTTGGTGTTAACCTTTTTTCCTCGGTAATTAAAACATGTGGTGAAACGTGAAAATAAAAAATAAATAATTATTTGTTTTGCAGTTTACTTTTTATGACATGCCTCCTAACAAATCTAATATTGGTAGAAGAAGCAAAAATGCTCGAATTCTTTCAGCTATTAGGTTCTAAATCAAACTCAATATTATGACCGGCGAAGCGGGCAGGTACAGCTAGTACGTGTATATATTTTTTAATTGTTTAAACAGTTTTGATATTGTTCAATACTTCACGTAATGACATGATGATGTAACGTACTGTACCATGAGCGTACAGCTTCACTATCAGGTAATGCCGGTACTCGTATTCCTGCAGTCATTTCCAAGCTTTCATTAAATGCTTGGAAATAGCTCAGTTCAATGAAGCTAGGTTGTCCAATACTTGCCAATGCCAAATATCTAGCTAAGGAAAGTGAATCATTACTTAATTATTTCTAATCAACTGTGCACGGACTATCGTGTGGTGTGCACTGGACATCTAAACAGTTAGTTATAAAATATGTTTGGGATAGCAAACCATACCGTAAAGGAAGATATACAATTTTGAAGCTAGCTTGTAAATCTAGATAATGCTCACATCTGAAAATACAGTGTGTCTGGTTTGAACGTAACATAAATTTAATACAGTGCCACTAAAGTCATGACTGACTGGATCAAGGAAATCCAAAAACCACTGTGCTAGAGATTTAGTGGCTAAACCTTGTGTCATTGATAAATTAGCGTTAAGGTTAGAAAGGGTAGATATAAACAGCTGGAAGGTTGTCAAGTCTAAAAGAGGTAAAATGAGCAACGCTCCTCAACCCTATCCCATTGAACTTGACACGTCCAACAGATACTCTGGCCTTTCTGACCCTGATCCTGAACCACTTCCTTCAAAAAACCAGAAGCTGATAAATAACCCTGTGTTGTTATCAAAATACTCTAAAGGTTCTTTTACTAGTAAGGAAAAGAACATTCCCCAAAATGCCAAGCCTTTGAAGACGAGAAATAATTTCATTGTTACACATTCTGTTGTAAATACTGCTAAGAAACCTAGTTTTATTATTTACGGAGATAGCCATGTACGAAATCTGTCAAGCATTCTAGCTAGTAAAATAAAAGACAGATATAGAATATGTAGCACTGTAAAGCCAAATGCAAAAATGGAACAGATTTTAGTTGGCATAAATAAAGATAAAGATTTATGTAAAGAAGATATTATTGTTATCGTTGGTGGTACAAATAATGTTGATGGAACCGGTCGCTGTAACAGTTTCATTTCAGAGCTGAGTTCTTTTTTCGCTGAGGTTTCCCGGCCAAAAATATTTCTTGTGGGATTGCCTCTCAGACATGACAACTCTTCCCTAAATTCCACAATTTCCAAAGTAAATGCTGACCTGTTATCCCTTTGTAATCGTTACGATAATGTTGCGTTTATACCTTTACAGTCACTATCTCGCCAGCTATTCACTAGACATGGACTCCATCTCAATTTTAAAGGTAAAATCGCCCTCTCCAGCCTTCTACATGCTTTAAAAATACTACCCAATACCACTATTTCCAACCCAAAGTTAAAAAATCCCAACAGACCACTTTTTATGAAGCCTGAATCCCACGCACTCACTTGTCACCAGACCAGCTCCCATTTACCTTTTAAGACATGTTCGAAACGTACTTTTGTCAACAAACATTTTTTAGGGGAAGCTCAAAAACCTCCCAAAGTCCCTTGGACACTCTATCTCGAAAAAGAGCTGGGAAACGGCATACGAGCCTCAAACTACTGCATCAAAACATCAGAGGTCTGATGAGCAAAGTTGAAGAATTAGAAGTACTCATTTCCGATGAAGCTCCAGATCTACTATGTTTAACGGAACATTTTCTGAAAGGCGATGAGGTTGATAACTCTATAATTAATAATTACTCATGCATAGCATCCTTTTGTAGGTAAGTCATGAAAGGTGGAGGTGCAGGCATATGGTGTAGGCCTGGCGTACGATGTGAGCCTCTGGACAGTGTACAGTTTGGTGAGGAGGGTGTCTGTGAGCTTGCTGCAGTTTCCATAGTAATTGGAGAAAATATCAAAATATTGTTGGTAGCAGCCTACAGACCACCTTCACACCGACATGATGAATTTCTGGACCTAATTACTGAATGCCTTAATAAATACGCAAACCGTCATAACACCTCTGTAGTCATGAGTGACCTAAATATAGACCTCTCTAGCCACACCTTTGCTGCTCAAAAACTTGTCTCCACGATGGCTTCTTTTGGCCTATTCAATATTGTTGAGGGCTATACTAGGGAAGCGCAGGGATCGCAAAGTCTCATTGACCATGTATTTACTAATGGAGGAAATGTTGAATGCTCAGTGATCACTTCCTGTTTGTCTGATCACTATGCCCAAGCAGCTAAGTTAAGTTTTAATATTTCGCAACCAGTGTCTGAACCTCTATTTCATTACATTAGATCGTTTTCTGACGCAAATGTGCGTCAATTCAATTATCTTATTTCTAAAGAGAACTGGAATGATATGTATGCTGCCACTGACTTAGATAACAAGTTTGACGCCTTCATGCTCAGTGTACAGCATGCTTTTAGTGTCTCATTTCCAAAAAAACTTAAAAAGGTGATTAACAAAGATAGGGGGAAAGTGATCCTGACCGATGAAGTATCGATTATAAAAACTGAAATTACTGATTTATATAAAAGAGTTAAACATCTTGACTCATCGCATTTCCTGAACTGTTATTACAGAAGGCTGAAATACAAATACAGATGTAAGATTCTAGAAATCAAATCGGCAAAAAATATCCATAAAATAGAAACATCAGAAAGTAGATCAAAGGCCATTTGGGATATAGTAAATAACAAAAGAAAATCAAAAAAGGCGTATAAACCAGAAATTGTTATTGAAGACGATGAAGGCAGACTAGTGAGTGCACCCGGTGATATTTGTAACATCTTTAGCGAGTTCTTTGCTAACGTAGGGAAAAACATCAGACCCACATTTAAAAAGCATGACCACTTTAAAACATCTAATAATAACTATGCAGGTTCCCTTTTTTTATATCCAACAACAGAAGAAGAAATTAACAGTATTATCAATGATTTAAAAAACAAAAAATCTTCAGGAAATGATGAGATATCCTCTACTTTATTAAAAAAAATTTCAATACATTTGCTGAAGCCCCTGTGCCATCTAATTAATTTTTCCTTCACATATGGAGCATTCCCTAAGTGCTTAAAAGTGTCAGTCGTAAAGCCAATATTTAAAAAGGGAAATGCAAAGGTTTGCAACAGTTACAGACCTTTATCAATTTTATCAGTTTTCTCTAAGGTCTTTGAAAAAGTAATGCTGATCCGGTTATGGGAATTCCTAGAACATAACAATATTATATTGAAAAATCAACATGGATTTATGAAGGGTAAATCTACAGTAACTGCTATGTTTAGTTTCATAAACGATATAGTACAAGATCTTGATTCTGGACATCCTTCAGCAGGATTATTTTTCGACCTGAGTAAGGCCTTTGATACAGTCAACCACAATTTGTTGCTATTAAAGATGAGTGACGTGGGCATACGTGGTGTAGCATTGGATTGGATCGCCTCTTACCTACAAGGTAGAAAACAGTATGTGGAAATAAAGTCAGTAGATAGTGCTAGGTATGTACGCCCCTACTCCTCAGTAGAGACCTCCATCGTGAGAGGAGTGCCTCAGGGCTCCGTCTTGGGCCCTGTTTTATTTCTGTTATATATGAACACTGTTCCCTCGTGTGCATCCATGACCAGACTTTCCTTATTTGCTGACGACACCTCTCTTTCAGTTTCAAGCCCCAACGTGGATAAATTGGAACGAGTTGCTTTTTGTGAGGCCAATAATTTAATTCAGTGGTTTGATGACAACTTACTCTCTATAAACTCTGATAAAACCCGACTTATGAACTTCTGCTTGACGAAAGGGCGAGCTAAAGGTTTCAGCCTACTTGCAGATGAAACTGTGGTTCATCCGACACCGAGTGTCAGATTTTTGGGTTTAGTCTTGGACGAAAATCTCACGTTTTATGATCACATTGAAAGTGTTTCAAAAAAGCTTACTTCGGGAATCTTTGTGTTGCGCAATTTACGAAATACTGCAAACACCGAAGTTCTTCTATCTGCGTATTACGGGTTTATCTATCCCCACTTATCATACGCTATACCTATTTGGGGGTACGAAAACCAAAAAACCCTTTTTTTATTTAAAATTCAAAAATGGGCTCTAAGAATAATTTTTTCTCTGAAAAGAAACCAGTCCTGCAGGGACTATTTCCGTACGTCAGGTATCTTAACTCTACCGTCTATCTACATTTTGGAAACACTAACTTTTGTCAAACGTAATCTTCCGAAATTCATTGTCCCAGTAAAAACTCCATACTTCTTGCGTAACTCTAACAATCTTGCAGTTCCAAAACACTCTAAATCTTTTTTCAAAAAACATCTGTTTTATAATGGAATAAAACTATTCAACCATCTACCTTGTTCACTCAAGTTGGAATCAAACCTCTTAAAATTTAGAAAATGGCTGAGGGACCATCTAGTAAATCTCTATTGTTACAGCGTCCGGGAGTTTTATAATAAGGAATTTTGTACAACACTGTTTAATACAGAGTAAATATTTACATACATATATGAACTATGTTATTGTTTTTATTAATTAACATTATTAATATTATTTTAAGAGTGTAAACTTTTTCTACATAAGTATATAGCTGTAAGTATTAAGTATTAAGAACTGTTATTGATTATAGTATACAGTATTTGACTTGGCTAATACAAACTGTTTTGTCAATTTGGCTAAATAAAGTGATTTGATTTGATTTGATTTTGATGTCCAAATGTGTGTAAATCAAACACACGTCCTTTGTCTGGGGATCTGTGGACCAAAGACTCGCAAATTAACATCACATAAAACAAATTTGTGGAGATCGATTGAACATTGAAAATTATTATCTAGAAAATTTATTGCTTAAAGGAATATTGACTTTTCTGATATCTTGGATTGGGACATGTTTGTAGAACAGAATTAAAAACAGAGGTGTTTTTAAAAAAAACAAAACCTCAGGGAATTTGTTTAGGGCCAGTCGTGGTCGAACTTTGAACGCCTCTGACTTTCATAGTTGCGTGGAAAATTGTTAAGTAAAAAAACAGGTCAGTTAATTTTTTTCATATCCACAATTTTGAATTGATATCATTTTGAAGTGGGAGTGGTTTAGCTTATTTATTATTTTCTTCAAAAATGTTGTTAACTTGGTTCAATATTATCAATCATTAAAAAAAATAACTGCCATTGACAATATAATATTGGCTAATATAATATTAACGTATTAATATTTATAAATTTCTAAATGGGAATCAAAATATATTTTACGAATGTTTGATTCAGACCAAATTTATCTTTTATAACCATACGTTTTGTCCGGCTAAAGATAATTAAGAAATGAAATGAAGAATGACTTTATTGACAGCAAAATGTACAAATGGCGAGGTTAGTACTAGTAAGTCCTCTCTTACACTAACCAACAAGATCAGTGTTGTAGGCTAAGTTACATTACATTCGTTGTAATTATTTAAAGGATAGATATTTTATTTTAGTTCGGAAATAGACGGATAACTAGCACAACTTTAAGGAAGAGTGAGGTATGCGATATACGTTTTTTATGAATGTTAAAGTTTGTTATTTAATAAAATCTCTGTATTACAATGTACGCGCTGATTTTAACTTCTTAAAGGTGAAACTCGTATATTTGGCGTCCAAACCAGTGTATGTTGATTTCTACGAATTTTTACGTTTATTTGTTCAAACTCGTTTGTTTGGCCTCCAAACTGGGCCGTTAGATAATGATTTAACAATCGTTTAAGATCGTCTTTTCGACGCTTCTACGTGATTTGCCCATTTATAAGTTCAAACTCGTTTATTTGGCCTCCAAACTAAATTCATTTCAAGCTTGCAAATCAGGTACAACGCTTCGGAATTAGGTCTAGGATTAATGTAAAAATGTGCTTTAAATTATGTTACTACAATTATGTTACTTGCCCGTTCTTCGCTACGGGGTAGTTCTCTTCTTATCCATCATATCAATATAAAAGCTCAGCCTACTGCCTTTCTCCTAGATAGTTAATTTTTATAGTGCAGATAACTCTTTAAGTATTATTTATGAGGGTGCAAAGTCGCCTAATCGTATCAGAGTTAGTATGCGTAGAATTGAACTTGGACATATCCCAGTAAAAACCACTTAAATTTTGTAATCAATTGTTATAACCAAGGCTGTATGCAACATCTACCCCACAAGGAGATACTCCTTGCCAAATATCAACGTCATAGACTCAGTCAATCTCCAAGGAGCTGACAAGTTTTAGATGAAGGAACAGTGTTTTAGATCATCTTCAAATCTTGGACTGAAAAATAGTAATTTTCCATAGAACCATTCATTTAGCCACTATTGGCAAAATAGGAAAACAATGTTTGAATCATTCAAAATATCCGCACCAAAATGACTGGAATTTTGGAACTACGAAGAATTTTACAAAATCCCTTCTTAATGTACACCAACAATATGAGATCAGTCATCACACAAAATGTCAGCCACAGAGGATATATAGTTTTTGAGGTACAGTAAACGAGTCAGTGATATTTGGCTCTTAAATACAGTGGGGAAAAAAAGAAGCGCTTGATATTTTTGAAGCCAGATGACTCAGACCCATGAAATGTGCACAAACTATACGTCAGTTTTACCAAAATTTAGTACACTTTTAATTGATTTTTATTCTTTAGGAGTTTTCCCATCCAGGGATCGTTTGAAATTATTCAATAGAAGCGTATGTTCAGTTTGATATAAAATTAAAGGTGAATTAAAGAGCCATTAAATATCTGAAACCGGATCTCAAAATTTTCACTCTGTCCAGAGTGTTTGCCATTTGAATTCCATAACTTAGGACAAGAACTGTACCGGAAAAAAGTGATTGAACTGATAACAAAATAGCGCAATCATATCAACATTGGAAAATTAATGTTTGTCTTGTCTTTTCACATTTGTCCAAAGTGAGCTCAGAATACCTGTTGGCAGTGGAATAACCTGTAATAAAAACTCGCAGTTGTAAGATTTTGTCTAAAATTCAAATGACTATAACTTTAGACCGAGTGAACCTTTTTAGATCTGGTTTGCGGCGTTTAATGTCTCTTTAGTAGACCTTTAGTCTTATATCAAACTCAACCAATGCTTATACTGAAGAATTTCAACCAACCCCTGGATTGGAAATTTCCTAAAAGATACAATTAATTAAAGTATAGTAAAATCTTGGTAACACATACCTACCTACAGTTTTGTGCAAAATTTCATGTGTTTACGTCATATCGCATAAAAATATCTATGTGTTTCCATATATCCCCTCCCCCTCCCGTATATAGATTAATCGCTACAACATTGTTGGGTAAACATTTGTCTATCAGCTGATGTGTGTTGTCCATTGTTGGACACATGTGATACAAAGACAGCGGCGTCCCAGTTGTGTTTTTACCGTTCTCAGTTTCCTCTCCCAGTACCGACAAAAACAAGTGTCAGGTCAAACTGTCTCCAGAGAGGTTCTCACGCTGCCGGCGCCGTCTGCCCTAAACGTCAATATTATGCACGTTCACACGTAACTATATACTACATAAATCGAAACCTTTTCGAATAAAATCACTTTTAAAACATTCTTTAAATTTTTTGATAACATTAATGGGAACTATAATTTCTTTTATCTTACATTAAATGTGTTTGGTTGACTTTGACTTCTTTTTAAGCCGATCTAGTAAGATCAGTTTCTAATATAGTAGGCCCAACTAAGTTGGCCAAATACCATACGTGAGTGAGCTATTATACCCCCGTTAGTTTTAACAGGTTCATACATTTTCGTAAAAATAATGTCGGGACTACATTTCAAATCCGAGTCTTCGTTTCCGTCAGCCAATCCACAGCACACTATATGTTCATGTCCTTTTGTGAAGTGTATCATTTATTCAAATCAAATAAGATACATTTTTATTGCAGTAACTTCTCTGTTCATCAGTATCATACATTTGGCCGGTAGCTTAGTTGGTTTAATCCCAGCTGCATAAGCTGAAGGTTCTCAGTTCGATCCCAATCAGAGTCGTAACACTTTTTTAAAGGGGTCAGCTGATAACCACCCGGTGTTCATTTGTCATTGGGCTATTAATTAATGACACTTTCTAAGGTATGGTCGGGCTTAGTTTGTAACAGTGATTACATTCGCTCATCTAGACTCATCACACTCATTCGAAATCCATATTCGCCCATGTCTTGACGTTCGGCGTCCTAAGAATAAATAAATAAAATAGTCAACATTTAAAATAATAAAAACTGCACAATATTAGTACAAACACTACAAACTAGTCAACTCAAAAGAACTTTAGTGAACATCTCTGACGATATGAAGTGTATTTATAAGACGAGAGTCGGTCGTATCCCAGTTTTACACGCATTAAATCAGATTGGGATAAAATATAGACGTATATTCAGGCAATCGGTGGCTTTTTCCTCAGATGTAACCTTCCAAAGTAAATAAAACAAGAAATTTGTATATTATAAAATTGTAAATTTACTAACTAAAGTTTTCAAGAATAAATATATAGGTTATGCACTATAATAGAAGTAGTGAGTAGTCTTTTTACCAACGGATGTTGACTAGTCAGATATGTAGTGTTGTAAATCTCAGGCAAATGCATTGAATAACCGTAATGATGGTTATTCAATGCATTTGCCTGAGAGTAATTTCCCATAAAATGTTAAGGAAAAGAATATTTTATCACGTAAATTTGATGATAGGGAGTTATGAATTTACAATACATTTAACGATAGTAGGAGTTAAATAGACATTTGGTCTCCGAGTTCCACAGTAGTTATTTTGGCCCGTTCACAGCAGAGGTCCCAGCCAGCCGCCTACTTATTATAGTCCGATCCTTCAGTGTTGGCCGCTAGCGGATTTTGGACCCCTAGTATCACACACGCACGACGGCAGGGCCGCCCGTAACTAGTGAACGAGTGGACGTTCCACTACACTATATCAACTTTGTGCTTTTCAAATGAGATCTTTTTTACTATAATATTTTCATTATCTACTATATAAGTTAAAGAAAATGAGTCCAAAAATGAAAGGAATGTGATATTAACTAACGGATATAAGTTTATAGGACTCTACCAAAACTTTTTCTATTTTTACTTGCTAGTTCCTTTATACAGTACTTATATCACATTCCTTTCGTGTTTGGGCTCATTTTCCTTATAATTTTTATTAGATTATAAAAAAATTATGATAAAAAATATCTCATTTTAAAAGCACAAAGTTGTCAGAGTATAGTTGAAGTCCACTTGTTCGCTAATTAGGAGTGGCCGGAGAGAGGGGGGGGGGGGTAAACAGCCCTAATGTCGTGCGTGTGTGGTTGTAGGGGTCTACAATCCGCTAGCGGCCATAGTCGTAGGAATGTACTTTGGTTAAGCATTATAGTAGAAAATAACAAATTTAGTATTAGCTTTATTTTCACTTACCAGATTTTAATTGGTCTAATCAGGGAAGTTTTTCTAACTGTTGTTTGCGCGGTGCTTTGCTTCCAGATAAACATAATATAAACATCAATGTCTTGATTACTAATAACAGTTAAATTTCAATAAGCTTTTCTTAGCTTACTTGAGATTAAGTTGATATTGGTAAATGAATACTAAGTTATTAATTTTTATTAAAGTACCAATGGGTATAATTATTTTGCCAACAAATAATTAATTGGTATTTAATTGAGAATTAATACCTTGCTATACAATATTACGCAGACTATTTCAAAAGTTTTCATTTAATTTGTTTTTAGTTAAATAAATAAAATAAACCCATTAGATTACCATTGAAACTGTAAAGGAAAGTGGGGCGGAGCCCCATAATCGGATGCAAAATGAACAATGCTTAAAACCTTCTCTGGAAAAAATACGTAACTTCCAAAAGTTTCATGGCGATCGGATGAATGCATAAAGGACAAATAACATACAGTAAAACACAAAAATTTGTTTTTTTCTTCAAGATATCAATTTTTATCGGGCACTCTCTAGAAGAAATATTTAGATAATAATTAGTATTTTCAAATATTTTACATACAATTTTGTTGAATGTAGCCTAACCTGCTAATTAGTTTTGATTAATTAAATAATTACTGTCCATTGTTGTTATGTCATGCTATGTTGAATAACTATCCCACATTAAGAATGGGCATGGCTCCAATTTTTAAAATAAAATAGTGCTAGGTTACGATCGTGTAGGTTTATCGAAGTATAATTAAATCAAAGGGCGAAGGTATACCAAACTCCTGGTTTTGTTTTGTAAATTAAAGTAGGTCTGTAATCGGCGAAGCGTTCGGGGAAAGTCATATTGGCCAAAGTAGATATTGATTAGCAAGCAAAACTTGTTGACGATCGTGACTCATCTGATAATGCAGAATAGCAAAAAGAATACGGAATTTTTGAACTTACAGACAGAAGAAGATAAGGAGATAACAGAACACGAAGCGAAGGCTCTCTTTTACTGCTCCAGTAAATTGTACTACATTTATTTATTGATGTGTTAAATGTTCTTCTTGAAAGTTGCAGCCACAATATGACAAATATGATTAGTAACCGATTAATTGACCAAAGTTTGTCACGACCGATGCCTTTAGTGTGAAATGCATAGCGTTCGGTATTTTTGACAAATCCAACAGAGATTCACTACGTTAATTTAGGTTTGCTTAGCTTATTTATGTTTCTTTTGTATGTTTAACAATTTTTTCGTTTTACTTTCTCCCATATGCTTTAGCATACATAAAGTATTGTGTTCGTCTAAAAAATTGTTTACAAGTTGGTCTAAAAATCTATTTTACTGTCCTCTGAATCCAAAAAAGTGGTTTTTTAGAAAACATTTCTTTGTCTATCCTCCGTATGTGTGTGTCTGTATGTTTGTATGTGTAGTTCGCTGGAGACCAAACGGATGGACCAATTTTTATGAAATTTGGTACCTATGTAAGTGTATGTAACCAATATCTCCAGACCGTTGAGTAACTTTTTTGAAATGTTATTTTTTTTAATTTTTATGGGCAAAAAACATAAAAAATTCGAACTTTCTCAAAATCGTCTCTAACGATTTTTGATTACATTTTCAGGAAAGCTATAAATTACAGTTTAAAATATTTTAGTAAAAACCGCAAGTTTCTAACTTGACTATTTTTTTAGTTATGGCAAAACAATTTGGGAATCAAACTGGTAATTTTCAAAGTTTTGATTTTTCGTTTTTAATATCGGGGAAAGTTTATGCTAATTCTTTGGAACCATTTATTATTGTGAAAAGTAGGCGTATGTCTTACGTTTCACTTCATTTATAGCAATACTGTATGACGCAATTATGCAGTTTTCTGTTAAAATTGTAATTTTTTTCTCTGACTTGTGTAGCATTACTATTAATCACATTAATAATTATTATCAACCAACGTAGTAATATTTTTATTTTAACGATAAAATTATAAGTGAAAAAAATCATTATTTATTTAATACCTAGAATCTAGTTACAATATTATAATGCTGTCGGAAGAAATTAATTTGTTGTATTTTAGCTAACCGAAGCTCAAATTTGTTTAATAATTATTTTGGTCATTCACGTTATGTCTCAGATTAAACTTTCATAAAGAGTCGGAAAGGTTATCTTAATCACTTATTTGCAGGATTGTAGCATGTTAATAGAAAATGCGATTCTTTTTTAGAACTCTCTCTCGTATACGAAAAATGATTTAGTGAAATGTCAACAACATAAACTGTATTAGGATAAATATAAACTTTGCTCAAAGTTAAGCAGAAATTTATCTAATGAAACCAAAATAACTTGAGAATAAACGTCAATAGATACGATTGTTTCCTGTACATTGTATGAGTCACGCGTGTTTGTAACTCCACTCGGCATGTGACTCATCACTGTGGGATGATGAGATGTAACTAGTAACTTGTATTCTGTCCGACTCGGTCTGAACTTAGCTGCGTCTGCTTTCGTGTCTCGTCTCCTTGCACGTGATGCGACACGCGAGATGAATCAGCACGGCGGCTCATTGACACTTGTGCAAACAATGCAAGAGTCAAGGATATTTCACATTATACACTTGACAAAAGACAGATACGTTGATAATTAGCAAGCCCGGGGTACATTTTTATCATGATCTAATATATTTTACGGTAAATTTTGATCGCCTTAAAATGTATTTGATTCGTGCTAAGAAAATATAGGCCCGTCTATTCCTGTGCAGGGTTGTCACACGACGTGATTCCGTCGGAATAGTCCTGATTTTGGAGCCTTAAGAGTCTGCCATGTTGATTTTAATCCCATAAGAACAATATTATTTGCAAATCCATGGTTTTTCGTTATTCAGTGACCAAAATTTGTGAATGAGGTGTCATTTTAAACTTTATCATACTGCACATTGGATTTGCTTTTGATAATTTGAATACATAGGCCTAGTTTTGAAAAATAGGTGAAAATAAAAACTTCAAACTAAATATTTTGTTTATATCAAACTAATTAGAAATTTGCAAAGTAATTCCAATTTGATTAAATGAAATTTTTAGGAAAAATCTATTTAAAAAACTGATTAGTTTGGATACGTGTGATCGTATGTCCGGTTAAAAAATAACATTGTTCTTATGGAATTAAAAGCAACATGGCCGGCAGCCTCTGCAGACTCTTAAGTCCCACGTCCCCACCAGGGTCCTGTTGGGACACATATTGTCCCCTTACTTCTTTCCAAAGTAAATTTATATTTTACCAGGCTTTTTTAAAAAAAGCAACACAACTTTTTACATGCTCAATTTTACACAAGGAATAAATCAAACTAATTAGTTTATTTTAATTTTACTCATGCAAATTGTGCCTCATTTTAAATTTTGATATATTGTATATAATGGTTGCAGAGATGATTTATTAGTTGGAACATTACCATTTTCATTATAAATAAGTCTTTGTTTCATTTCAACTTCCCATATCATTTTGCATCTAGTGTGTGATTTGAAGAGTGGCTGTTATATGGATGATTCTCATTGTTGCAGTGGTAATCCCAACGTTGGTTTTAGTTTTACTTCCTATATCATTTTAAATCTGTTATATGTGCATTGGAGAGTGGCTGTTATTTGGATGAGTCTCATTGTTGCAGTGGTAATCCCAACGTTGGTTTTAGTTTTACTTCCTATATCATTTTACATCTGTTATATGTGCATTGGAGAGTGGCTGTTATTTGGATGAGTCTCATTGTTGCAGTGGTAGTTCCAACGTTGGTTTTAGTTTTACTTCCTGTATCATTTTACATCTGTTATATGTGCTTTGGCGAGTGGCTGTTATTTGGATGAGTCTCATTGTTGCAGTGGTAGTCACAACGTTGGTTTTAGTTTTACTTCCTATATCATTTTACATCTGTTATATGTGCTTTGGAGAGTGGCTGTTATTTGGATGAGTCTCATTGTTGTAGTGGTAGTCCCAACGTTGGTTTTAGTTTTACTTCCTATATCATTTTACATCTGTTATATGTGCTTTGGAGAGTGGCTGTTATTTGGATGAGTCTCATTGTTGTAGTAGTAGTCCCAACGTTGGTTTTAGTTTTACTTCCTGTATCATTTTACATCTGTTATATGTGCTTTGGCGAGTGGCTGTTATTTGGATGAGTCTCATTGTTGCAGTGGTAGTCCCAACGTTGGTTTTAGTTTTACTTCCTATATCATTTTACATCTGTTATATGTGCTTTGGAGAGTGGCTGTTATTTGGATGAGTCTCATTGTTGTAGTAGTAGTCCCAACGTTGGTTTTAGTTTTACTTCCTATATCATTTTACATCTGTTATATGTGCTTTGGAGAGTGGCTGTTATTTGGATGAGTCTCATTGTTGTAGTAGTAGTCCCAACGTTGGTTTTAGTTTTACTCTCCAAATTATTCTTCATCGTTTATTTCATTATATCACCTTTACTGATTGTCTTTATAAAATACCCTTCTTTGAAACTATGCCCTTGCCATTCAGTGATGCCAATGCAAGAACATCACTCTTACTTCTCCACTTTAATAACGTTATATCATTTTATGCTTTTTGGCTAAAATATACAAGAAATTACATTAATTTGATTGAATTGACTTGTAAAATAAAATAACTAAGTTTTGTTGAGGTTTCCAAATCACAAACAAAAGTCTTTCATTCCAGCTTATAAAGTCAATTAATCGAAATGGAATTTTACCATTTATTTGTTGAATTCTGAAATGGGCATAAAGAGAACAGTACAGGTTAGTGCTTTGTAAAGAAAATCTCTGGTAAACTTGCCATGCTAGCAAACAAAAAAATTTTGATTTTTTTACTTTAGTATTCTCTATTCATTATAGGGAAATGAAACATGCCAGGCTTGCACTGAACTAAAGCTGTGGACGCAATATAGAGAATCTTATCATACAACAGCGAAAGGCGCCGTTTTATCTGGTGGTATTTAGCCTAGGCTGTAGCACATATTGTGAAAAGAGAAAACGTATTTGTGTATGTAATAATATATATTTAAATATATCAAATGGTTTGTTGTCAGCTACCATTTATTAATTAAGAAAAACTTCATAAGGATCAAGATCCAAAAGTAATGTTGTATGCCCGAGGGGTGATGTTTGAGTCAACAGCAAATCTTTAAAGCTGTTCCTTCCTCCTGGGTAGTTCTAAACAAGCTGGACTGTCACAAATTTGTGATCTAACTATGGCAGTTACTCCACATAATTTTTGTATAAAAAAACATAAAAAAGCACAACAATTTATTATTTATCCTCCTAAACCCCAGGGGAATAATTATTTTTTCTTAAGTAAAACCCAGTATCCTTTTAAAAGGACAGTATCCCATACTACCTTTGAACCCAGAAAAAAATAGAGATATTCTTTGGTAAAACCCAGTGTCCTTTTAAAAGTACATTGCCTTTTACTGCAGTAAGACCCAGAACATTTTTACGGTATGAATTTTGAATTTTTCAACTGGAATGTGTTTACATAGGTTGTTTGTGTATAGGAAAAATATTTCTAAAAATATATCTCATTTTTTTGTTGGTTTTTCTGATGTACTTTTAAAAGTACATCGGGTTATAGCTAGGTGTTGAATAGAAAATAAATACAATCTTAATAAAACACAAGTTTTAATAGTTTCACTACATTATTCATGAAATTCAGCAAAACATTTTCTATCAGCTGTAAGGCACAAATAAAGTTCACAACGCAAACAGTACACAGAAGTCTTTTTTGAGCATTTAGGCTTTCGGCATCTCTGTTGCTTCCCTCCACTGATTGATGGCAAGTGATTGCCATGTGACCTGAAACGAGGCGATGGCAGGCTCTTGGTACATTTTTCTTAGCCGGGGTTTCGGCGTCTACTTCATCTTCTGGTAGCCAATCCGAATCTTCACTCTCTGAAGCGATTGCACTGCTTTCAATTAAGTACTCTCCGTAATCAAGTTTATATTTCCGCAATTGTGGTACTTTTTTCAGTGGGGTGCCAGATGCTACCTCATTTTCTCGATAACATAGCCAAGCATTACTAACAGCCAAGTCAAGAAAGTGTAAAATAGTTCGGGTAGTCCATTTCCTGGTTCTTTGCCTTGAAGGGCAGTACGACAGCATACGGTCTGCTAAATCGACCCCGCCCATATTACTATTGTAAGCCTTTATTACATTTGGTTGAGGGACCATCATATATTTTTTGTCAACTTTTGACCATCTACGAACTTCATTCAGAGGCTCTTTAGCATCATTTGATGATAACATTGTAACAGATTTGTTATCTTGCCATTTCAAAATGCACAAATTTCTATCTTCAGTTACTTTGTAGTCTAATGCTCCACGGCCCAATTTTTCCATTTCCCTGTCAGATTTTAAAGGGTCATCTGGAATTCTGTTCTTCATTACTGTAGAAGTTGATCTGAAGCCACGAGATAATAGTTCATTTGCCAATCTGAAAGTTGTAAAATACCTGTCGAAATAAATTATGTGGCCAGGTACTAAGCTACGAGTCAATGCAAGTATCGCACTTTCACACAATCTAAAGCCATCATGTTTTTCATTTGGAAATGTGTTGGCTCCTTGATATATTTCAAAATCACAGACAATACCATTAGGGTTAGCCAAGAAAAATGCTTTCAATCCAACTGGATTGGGTTTATTAGGTACATATTGTCTTAATGAACTTTGGCCACTGAAAGGGATCATCATTTCGTCTATACTTACAAGTTGACTTCTAGGCTGCATTAAGCAACCTGCACGGACCCTATCGATTAATGGCTTAACTTTCCACAATCGGTCACATTTTTTCATTTCATCAGTTATGTCCTGATCAAACACCAATTTAAGAGACTTTCTAATTGTTAAATACTTTTCTCTTGATATAGAGTGAGCGATTAATGGTACTTTGAATTTCCGCATCCAGTACATACGGAGCTGCGGGTACTGCAGTGTTGACATTACAAATGTCACTCCAAGCCAAATTTTGAATTCTTGTAGGGTAAGAAGTATCTTACCTGTTGTTTGAACATGAGTTTGATTTGTCTTATCTACAATCAACTGAAAAAGTTCTTCATCCAAATATTGTTCAATATACTTAAATGAATCCCATCCCATAGACTCAGTTGGAAGGTATGTTGGACTTGATAGTTGTATTGGCTCAGGTTTGAAATCAGCATCAATCCATATTTGTTTTACTTCTTTATCTTTTTTCTTCTTTTTACTTTGGTTTTTTTTACCTGCTACATCAGGATTATCTCCATTTTTCTTTTTACCTCGTTTGCTTTTAGCTGTAGCATCTTTCCTTGTACCTGTGGCTTCACTGTTGGCCGATTGTTCCGCACCAGGGACCGCACGAGCAGGGCGGGGTTTCTGAAAATAAAAGTAACTTTGTAATTTCCTTGTGAATTAGTAGTAAAAATCATAACTAGTCTCCAAAATAATTTTATTTTCAGTGACAGAACGGTAAATGGTTGTTTTCCAGACTACAGCTGGGTTTGAAATTAGTCACTGTCAGGGCATAATCATGTAAACATATTTAGAAGGCTATAGCTTAATAATTTAGAATAATTTATACAATAAGTCCTTTGCTAATGTTATCCAGGGGATTTATTATTACCTAGGCCTATTTGTAAATAAAATTATTTCCTGTAGCAGAAACACATCTCTTTAGTAGGATGAAACACCTTAAAACCCCTTTTTATTAAGAATATAGCCTAATTAATATGATTTACTCACCAATACTTTACGTTTTTTCTTTTTACTGGTACTTGGTTCATCTGGCTCATATTCGCTGTCCGCTTCAGGCTCATAGTCGGGGTCTTGGTCCGTGTCATCACTGGCATTTTCTAATAAATGAGACCATCCTCCCTTTCTATCTTCTTCAGCCTTATCATCATCATTAATTTCTTCTTGTATTTGTTGTTTTGCAGCCTCTACTATATCCCCTTCATTATCGTCTTCACCGTCAGATATTTCTATATCTGACTGATCCAGCTGTGCTAGGATATCGTTGTCCGATCGCACTGAAAGAAATTAAACCATTATATTCATTATACTTAATGCAAGTACCTAGTGTCCTTTTAAAAGAACACCATAAATTGCCCCTAGTTGGAACTATTACCTGATGTGCTTTTAAAAGGACACTATACTTGGTCATTACATTACACTGTTAAAAAGGACCATACCAGTCACATGATAGCTCACAACATTACTGAGGTACATTTACTAAACAAACATATGTTTACATCTGGTAAATAACAATTTTATAGTACTTACATATAGGTTTGAAAAGCATCCGTTTTTTCCGTGGTGATTCCATTTTTCATAACCTCCAAACGAAAGTGAAGAAGAAGAAATCCAAACACCAGTTCCTAGGAAACATGCCAGGCTGTAACCAGAGTAGCCAACCTTGGGTATGGAAATTCCCTAATTTAAATGAAGATTAAAGGAAAAATTTGTCCTTTCAAAAGGACAGTGGGTTTTAACTTCAAATAGGTCATTTTTTCCATTGGGTCTTTGGGCAGTATGAGAAGCTGTCTTTTTGAAAGGACACTGGGTTATACTTCAGAAAATAGCAAATTTCCCCTGGGTTTTACAGCAGTATAGGGTTCTGTCCTTTTAAAAGGACACCAGGTTTTAGGAGGTTATACACTACCTAAACTTAAATTTATAAATCTTCTTTGCATATTTCTATCTATGAACAAGTTTCTATTAATTTCGTGTGGTAGCTGCCATAGCTGGGGAAATCAATTTGCGACGGTCCAGCTACCACCAGGTTTGTTGCTTGTTTAGCAACTACCCAGGGGGTATGTACAGCTTTAAAGATTTGCTGTGGATACGAACAACATCAATCCCTAATAAAACTAATAAATGGTAGCTGATAAAAAAAACCATAGGATGTATACAAATAAAGCGAGTTTTTACCATCACGTTTATCCACGTCGCATTATTTAAAACTGGACTGTATTATCATTACGCTATAATTTGTATGTTTACTAATACACACCCCTTGTTTCATTACGGGTCTATGTTTGCACATCCTTCCCTTCGTGATTCTCACCAAATGTCTAAACTATCAGATCAATATAAAAGCTTAGCCTGTTGTTCTCTTAAATAACAAAGTTTTATAGCTAGAAAATATAAATCTACTTTAAGGAGATGCAAATTAGTGCCATCATGTCCGAGTTGACCTTAAACAGTTCACAATAAAAACCAAATTAGCCAAGCTTTTGTGTCATGTTTAAGTTTTCTACAAGCTATCTTATCTTAATATATAAAAATGAGTACCTGAAATTTTTTGTCATTCCATCACTTGACAACGGCTTAACAGATTTTTTTCATATTTTTTTAAGTGTCCTAATTTTTCATAGAATATTCTTCAGGAAAGAAAAATTAATGTTTGATAAATGATTCTGAATATATCACATGTTTCATCATTTTGTGGTTTTAAGATTTTAGAAATGTGTTTCTTGAGTAACTATTTTAGAAAAATCCATAATTTGATCTGGTAATAAAAACAAATATATTTTTCAGAGATGGCGAAAGAGGTGGTTTGTACTTCGCCATTCAGGAGAACTGCCAGGCCAGTACTTCCTATGTTACTACACGGATAAGAACTGCCGTAAGCTGAAAGGGCAGATAGACTTGGATCAATGTGAACAGGTGATTCCTGAATATAATAGTTCTTACGCACATTCTCTAATGTTACGTTACACATTATAATAATAATAACTAATATTAAATTTTAGATTTAATATTAGTTAAGTTATATCGATTTACTACAAAATTCTTTTTTATAGTAAATGTTTAAACTAGATTTTTTAAACAGACATGTTAGTTCACAAATAATATAGCTGAGTCACAAATAAACATGTCCGAAAGGTGAACAGTATTTTACAGTCAAATTGTCTGATTCAAATCAACAAGGTAAACACATTCTTTGAATAATGGATGCTAATTTTGGACTTTTTAACATAGGTCATCGTTTTAGTTTCATATCATTAGAAGTCATTTTGTAAGTTTGCATAAACACTTTAAATTGTTTAGTTCAGTTCTCAAGATCTAATTATTTTTAAATTGCAAGATGTGGAAAAGAAACTTTAGATATATATTTTCTGTTCTGGAAGTTTACATTGGCTATCAATCTCGCAAATCATAGGATTTTAATCATTTTACATTTATTACTCTCAAATTGCATTTACATTTCTTAATCCTAACTTAATCAGAGGTTAAATTGTGTCTTATATTGTATAGTGTTGTAGAACAAAGAAGTACCTCTAAAAAGCAAAGAATATATGGGTAGTCAAAGAACAATTTTAGAGAATTCAGAAAAATGATAATTTTTACAGAAATTTGTTAGTTTGAGAACTACTTACAATAAAGAGATTTAACTTTATGATTTTTAAGAGTTATTGAGCAATTTAAACACGTCTATTTTTTTTAAAGCGCCAAAGCCTTTTTGGGCGATTTTACAGAAAAGTGTCACTTTAGATGTTGCAGTTTGGCGATAAGGAAAAAAAAATTATTTAACACATTTTTACCATTAAAATATATTAAGAATAATTACCTTATATTGAACCTGAATTGGGCAAACACAAACTGGTTCCCCAAACCCAAAATTCAAAATGTTGAGTTTTGTATTGATAGGGGAGAGAGATAAATTACAGTAATTGTAGTAATATTCTTTTAATAATTACAATACATTTACTTTTCAAACACATCTATTGCCCTAGCAAACTTGTAAATAATTTTTCTTTTCTTCAATAGTATTTGTGGATCCTCCAGGGACTCGAGGATGGCTTTAAAAGGAACATTCGAAACGTCGTCGTCATTGACATTACTGAACTCATTTTCTCCTCCGTTCATGAGTTATAGGCCTTGCACTGTTATTTCACAATCTTTATCTATTTTTTAAGATGCTACAAACATACCTGTATTTTTGCTTTCTTGATTTAGATCCAAACTGCACCAATACAAATTTACCACTTTCTACGTCTCTCCAGTACTTCACTGCTAGATGTTGCCTCAGTTTCTGTAGTAGGTTTTCTTGTTAGGTCATCTGCAGTACTAGGCCCTGCTTCTGTTTAACTGTTTGCAGCTAAATTAAAATACCAAAACTGTACTTTTTTTACAAATAAATATAATGAAACATAAAATAGTGTTAATAATAAAGTGAGTAGCTGTAATCGTGTTTTAATATAATTATAGCCTCAATCAAAACTAGTGAAAACCAATTGAAATTACAAAGCAAAGTTATTTATTTAACTAAAAGTACAGTGTCGCTAAAAAGTTTAGGGACAGGCTTAAAAAAAACACAAATTTCTGACAAAAGTTTATTTTTAATGGAAACAAATATTTAAATTATACAAAATAGTAAAATGGACATGAATACATACAAATCAGTAATCAATAGGTCCTCCATTAGCTTTATAACATTCTTTGATCCGTTTTGGCATCGAATCAATGAGTGTCAGACAGTCTTCCTTCTTGATACTCCGCCATATCTGTGCCAACATGAACTTCAGTTCAGCTTTGTTCTTGGGTTTGTTCTTCGCTAGACGACTGGCCATGGTATTCCATAAATTTTCTATCGGATTAAGATCCGGGCTTCGTGGTGGCCACTTCAGAACCTCAACATCATGATTACTGAACCATTCTTGTGTGTGTCTTGATTTGTGGCACGGTGCATTGTCTTGTTGAAAGATGTAATTTTCACCAAGCAATTTATTGGCAGATGGTAACATGAATTCTTCTAGAGTTTGACAATATTTAATACTGTTCATTGTGCCTTCAACGAACTGAAGCTCCCCAGGACCCTCACTTGAAATGCAACCCCATATCATCACTGCTTCGCCACCGGCCTGAACTGCAGGCGCTACACATGCTGGTAGAAATTTTTCAGTATTGGTACGTCGTACCCTAACTCTGCGCCTTGGAAATAGTTCAAAACGGCTTTCATCAGAAAACAAAACACGCCGCCAAGCTTCTTTTGTCCACCCTAATCGAGCCTTGCACCAAACTTGGCGTGTCTTTTTGGCCTTGTCATTTAACAAAGGTTTGCGGATAGCGTAAAATGATTTCATACCTGCATCTCTAAGTCTGGAACTCACAGTTGCTACACTCACATTGTAACGATCATCATCTTGTTTCATGCTGCTTAGTAAATCAGGTGCACTTGCATTTCGGTCCTTTTTGCTCATCACGAGTAGCTTACGATCCTGCCGAGGCGTGGTTTTACGTGGCCTACCACTCCGCGGGGCATCAATCACGGTACCGGCTAGGTTAAAACGTCGCACTGTATTTTCAACACATGTTTTAGACACATGTAACTTGGATGCAATTGTTCGGTATGAACTACCGGTTTTATACATACCGATAACTTGCCATTTAATGTCCTCGGACACAGATGAGCGGCCCATAATCACAGCTTTAACTTTCACAAAACAGCGAAATAAACAAATCACAAAGAAGATTGCAGTACAACTGTCACAATGGCAGTGTGGAATGCGCGCGCAGGCTTGTTTCACAAAACAACCGCCAGAGGAACAATGACGTGCAGACCGCATGTCTGTAAATGAAGGCGTCTACTTGTAGAAGCGAAATTAAAACTCACATTTTTTGTTATAAAATGTTCGAAAATAAAATTTTATTTGTACCCTGACCAGTTGAGTACAAAATTTATTTGTAACATGACATATTTTTTTAAATGATCATCATATTATAATAAAAGTACTGTGCAAGTTTCATTACAATATGGCAAGCCGTTAAGAAGTTATAAAAATAAAATATCTAAAAAACAAGGTTTTTTTTGGCAGTTCCTTAAAATACATTAATGCATGCTTCTTCCACATTTTTGGAGATAAAATATTGAAATTTTGAATAAAAACTTGAATTGATGTCCTTAAAACAGCCAACAATCAATAGCATTGAGAAATTAGTTAGTTTAGGGCCAACTGTAACATTTCTCTTTCAGACAGGTGTCCCTAAACTTTCTAGCGACACTGTATTTAACTTCTTCTAAATTATTTAATTTCTAAAAATTCCTATTGCTGGTAAAAATATTATAATTATTAGTTAAGCTTGAGTATGAAACAGACGACAAAGATTTTTTGTGTAAGTTCAGCTTAGTATCATTTAAATATCTCTTTTGTTTTAATTTTTTTTTTTTTTTTTTTAGAGTCTTACAGTCTTTATTTCCTGGGGCCAACCGAGAATTTTCATCATCTTCTAAGAATTTTTTTACATCTTCTTTCCTTTTAGCAGTGTGTAGATGTAGTTTTCATTTCTTTATGTAGCTATTTAGCATTAATTCTAGTTAAACGTTTCGTAAAGACTCCCTGCAACTCTTTTTTTATTTTATACTTCCTAATAAATTGTCCCATCACCAATAACAGTATTTACAAACCTTTTTCTTTCTCTACTGTTCTCTATTTTTTTAAAATTATCTTTTAGTTGGTTCTCAAGAGCAGCACCTAGTAGTAACTGTTTCCTTACCAAAGCTCTGTCATTGATTTTCATCAGGCGCTTAACCTTTTTTCTGGGAGTCATATCAACTACTTTCTTGTTTTTAGTGCCCAATCTGTACAATCTCTTTCTGTACATTTCAATTTTAGTTTTAAATCTTTTGTTTTCTTCTACCAGCCTCTTATTTCTGTTAACAGTTTTACTTCTGTCACGATGAATTCTTTTTTTAACTGATTCACTTTGAACTGACGTAGGTGTAATTATAGTAGTGCTAACTGGTCTTGACTCATCATCGCTAAAAGGAGGAGTTGTAGGGAGTTTTCCAAGTTTTTTGCTATTTGTTTCTTTTTACTATATGATCTTTTATACTTATCCCTCCATATTTTCCTTAGCTTCTCTTTCAGTCATATCTTTTACAAGTTTAATTTGTTTTTTCTTCAATTTATTTTTATATTTCATTCTTTCCTTATCTTTTTGAAATTGACATATATCAGATCATCTTTAATTTTTTATATTGCTCTCGCTCCCTAATTCTTTTTTCAAAAGAATTTCTTCTTTGCTCCATTTTCTTTTAGGTGCCATCTGAAAAATACCTGTAAATTTTAGTCATATTCATTACACACCACTAAAATATTTAATAGATTGGTTTATTTGTTAAATTATATTAATATCCCAGAGAAACACATATTACTTGTAGGAAAACTTCCACTTTATTAAATAAAATGTCGCAATATATAACTTAAACAGACACTGGACAATTTGGCCATAAATTAACTTAGTTACTATGTGTATATACTTAAATTTTGTATAATTTTATGTAAATAAGTGGTAAGAAATATTTAAATTCTGCAAATTAAGTTAAACCTAGTAAAATGTTTATTACCTAAAAAATATAATTAGGTGTGTCCATATCAAACTGAAAACGTCATAATAACATACACTGGTTCAAAAATATCGAATCGTTTGAAAAAAAATAATATATATTACTGATATTACTATTATTGGTAAATAAAAAATATATATTTTGCTTATGATTTAATTCATGCACAGTGTTTCTCTCTACTGGTTAGCCTATTTAAAAAAACTGCCCTTTAAATAACAAAACAATTTAAATGTTAGTTTTCAAGTCATTTAAGTAATGTCAGATAAATATTGCATTTCATATTAAAATCACATATATGTTTCACTAGCCTGGCATTATTCTCACTCCCCTGTCACAACCAGGTCCACCGCCAAGATGTAAAGCAGCATTATATGTTAATGTTACATGTTATCTATTGATTTCTTATACTTATATTAAGTTAATAGATGTATAGACCGCGCGGCGAAGGTCCGGCCTCGAGCCCGCCGAGCGGTGATAGGGAGGAGACGGGTGGAGGACCCAATATGCCTGCAGTCCTGGAAACATTCGCTACAGTCAGACTTTCCCACGCTTGCTTCTAAAATAAGTTACGTTAATTGTTACCTACGGATGCACATTCAGTACGTTTCCAGACTGCTTGCGATATATTTGCTTGTGGTTTAGCGTGTAACTACTGTAGTGTAATAAGTCAGTTTGTGTGTGTGTTTTTTTTTTTTATCCTTAAGTGTGTTAAGAGTCTGCAGAGCCATACCGGTTTAATTGTCATAAAAACAACGTTATTTTGAATCCATATTTTTATCATTATTTATTTACCAAACGTTGTGTATGAGGTGTCATTTAAAATGCTATCATATTGCACTTGGGTTTGCTTTTGATATTATGAATACATACGCCTAGTTTTGAAAAATAGGTGAAAATAAAAACTTCAGACTAAATAATTTTTATATTTATTCTATTAAACTAATTATGAATCCACAAAGCAGTTCAACGAGTAATTTCACTCTTGATCAAATACAATTTGTTTGGAAAAGACCGTTTGAAAATAACTGTTAAATTTTGACACGTGTGATCATTTGTTCGGTTCGGAAAAAACATCGTTCTAATGAGATTTAAACCAACATGGCCGACAGCCTCTGCAGACTCTTAAGGTTGTAAAATTGGTGAATGTAGATCCTAAATGTTTTATTCTTTTAGTGGTTCCTGACTCAACTATGACTCGCTTTATTCCTAAAGTACCCCAAGGAAAAACTACTAGAAGTCAGGGTAGGGAAATTATTTGGAGAGTAAGTGAGTTCATGGTGAATGAGGCCAAATTAAGAGATGAACAACGAATCTCCATAAAAAATCGTTAGAACGAACTGCAGTTGCATGTAGCATTTCAAAAACTCTTATAAAGGAAATTCGGCGTGAAAAGTGTTTATTGAACACTTCAACGGAAAGAGAGTGTTCGTTCACAACTCCCAAAAAATACAACAGAAACAACAGCGACATAACTAGACGATTTCGACAAATGTGTCGTTAGAAAAACCGTCCATGAGTTTTATAAAACTGACGAGTCACTCCCAACTCGTCGTTTTTATTTTAAACCAATTTAAATAAAAATTATATGTATTTTAGCGATACGGGAAATCACAGAATTATTTTTCTTAGTGACAGTAAGAAGTATATATTTCTTAGTTACTTAATATCAATTAAAGTTATTAACTGATTTAAATTTTTTTATGATATATTTAATTGTTGTTATTGATATACAACAATTTGTTTTAATTTGTTAACTTTCAAACTCTTAACCTATTTGATGTTTTTATTTTAAATACTGGTCTAATTATAAGAGATACCAAAATACAAATACTCCGTAAATGCGTAAACAATCACCCTTTACGATCTGTCTGTGACCGCCTCGCGCAGAGTCAATGTTTTTATATGACTAGTAGGCCAGCCAGGAGGCCGGACCTTCAGCGCGCGTACTATACTTACCAAGCTATGAAGCACAGGGTAGGGAGAACCATTAAAATCAACTCACTTAATTCCAGCATTTAAACTTTTCTTGCACAATAACCTGAGCAACAAAGACACTGGAAATAAAATAAAGGGAAACTGGATGAACTCCTTCCACAGAATAGTTCCAATGAGAGCAGTCACGGCTTGAACTGCTTCCTGTGAGCGGCAAATTCAAATTTGACAGGGGAGTAAGACAAAAGGTTTCGGACAAGGTTATTTTTTATTTTTTATGTACTTGCAATTTTTTCTTTATTTACTTATTAAGGAATGAAATTGTCTTGAGTTGTTGTTCTAGGTTTAATATATATCAATTACAAATTCAATAAATTTAACCATATTTTCAAATATTTTAATTTGAAACTTATGATTGGGACAAGACAGGGAGGAATAATTTTAATGTATTTAATTTTTTTACCTGGTTCAGAAGATTAAGTAAAACCAAAAGTCAGTTAACCCTTTTAACCCGGGAGAAAAAATTAATTGTCACTTACAACTTCCGTACTAATTTTTTTACTGGTCTTCCAAAACCGCCGCAGGCTAAATTCTTGGTTATTATGTGTGTGTGTATAAAATGCCATTTTTTTGTTTATACTCAAGCTATTAAAATGTTTTTGGTACAAAAATCTTTACAATAAAATTTTCTTACTTATTAATGTACTTTTAACTAAATTTAAATCAGAAAATAATTTTTTAAATTTGTTTTACTAGGTTTTTATAGTAAAAAGACTAAAAAAAAATTTAGAGGTGAATAACTATGATAAATAAAAAGAATATTACTGTTGGATCTGACATTTTTCAGTACAATATTTTATTAGCTACAACATACATAAATTTAATTTAATTGTACTATTGCAAATTTAAATAATAATGTCATGTCCGGGGTTTTAGAAAAAAGAACAAAATTAAAAAATCACTTACCAGTAGCTTCAGATAAGTTCCAATGTAATATCTCTTTCACATAGTTCCACTCCCACTGTATAAGAAATTCATTCACACTATTTACACTTATCACTAAGTTTATATATTTATAAAAACGGAAGTCCGAAGCTAAAATTTGGAATGGCCTAGTTGCAAACATGTTTAGGCATACACATTGGATGGCAGCCCTCTTGGCAAAGATAACAGATAGTTCTTGATCTTTTCCTGTTGCTCCTGTCACACTTTGTTCCCTTATTAGAACAAACCCAACATGTTTTTACCTTATTACCAGGTAATTTGATTAGTGAAGAAAAACGTCCTGCTCTAGGCCTACCCATTATACCATCGCCATCTCTACCTGCTGCTCTGCTTTTCTCAGCCATCCACTCTGATTCTATCTATTCAATGATACCAACAATAAACTGATATCTAGACATTGGTTTTTCATTGTGCTGTTGGCAGTTTTCTTTATAACATACGCATTCAATGTCATTCTGGCAAAGAGGTTGAAAAGTACCTTTTTCCAAAACTTAGCTGTTCTACGTTCATCAAGGTAACTGTATAGCATCATGTCAAAATGATCCACTCCCCCCATATGTTTGTTATAATCGTGGATCATCTGAGGTTTTGATTCATTTATTTCTCTACCTTGCCTCGTCTTTGTAATATTTACATTTGAAACCTCAGGTTTTGATGACACAATGAGAACTGGTTTCTTTTGGGGTTTTTTGCCTGTAGGCTAAAATACAATTGTTTTCATGTTTGAAATATCTTCTCTCTCCAACTTTTAACTGTCCTTTCACCCCATCAGGCAAACCCTTCCTCATTCTTCTAATTGTTCCCGATAAAAAAGTATTATTAGAGTACAAACTTCTTACAAGTGTCAAACTAGAAAAAAAAATTATCGCAGAAAACATGATATCCTTTGTTTATATAATTACAAGCAGACATCAACTTATTTACAACTATAAAGCCTAGACCATATGTTTTTATTTCTTTCTTGTCACAGTCAGTTTTAGCTCCCTTGTAACAGTAGAAGCTGAGGCAAAACTTAGATATTGCATCGCATAATACCCATAGTTTGATTCCCCAACGATGGTGATGTTTGTTGGGCAGGTACTGTAACAGTGAAGTCCTGTTCTTTGTGCCAGTTAGGGATTCGTCAATTGACAATTGTTGGTGGCCTGTATAAAAATGCCTAAATAGGCAATTGCAATGTTCTATTAGGGGCTGGAACTTTTGTGTAGCATCATAGCCATCTTGGTTGACCTTTGGTAATTTAGAGTTATCCACGAAGTGGAAAAAGCATAAAATAGACTCAAACCTTTCCCTAGTAAATTCTTTCCTAAACCATGGAAATGATTGCGATGAGCTTTTTGACCAATAGGCCTTTATGGTTGGTTTTCGGTTCAGTCCCATGTTGAGTAGTACAGCTATAAAAGCTCTGATTTCTTTCACAGAAACTGGCACCCATGACTTATAAATACTTCTTGGTGATATGTTGTTGCCTTTAGATGCAATTGTTTGTTCAGCATAACGGTTTGTTTCAGTTAAAAATACTTGAATCAAAGAAGTTGTAAAAAATAAATTGAAATATGATATAGGTTTGGAGCCAATTGGGGGACAGTGTTTTGGTCCAGGGATTTCATGAAATGAAAACCCATGAACAAAATGGCTATCAGAATCTGAGCTATCACTAAGTACTTGCCTATAGTCCCCGCGCGCTAAGTATGCATTTGAGATTTTTAGCATTTAACTTGAAACGGTATCGGCAACACCGCACGGCAGCGGTGGACATCCGCCGCCTTGTCCCTGACTCACGGGCGAGCCTCCTGAATAGCCTCTTTCAAAATTATGAATTATACATTTTTTTACCCTTGAAGATTGTTAATATTTTTTATTTTGAGACAATTTGCCTTACTTTGCTGATAATAAATATGTAAATATAAATCATATCGTACAGTTGTAAGCCTCGTTATATATCCATAAAATAAAGTGTTAAATTACATGTACATGAAATCCTGTTTAAACTCTCTGGCACGCTTCTTGGAAAGCCCAAATATGTGTAATAATTTTTTTTCAACTCTAGATGATTGATAGTATTTTTATTTTAGGATAATTTGCCTTATTTTGCTTATAATAAATATGTAAAAATGATTTATATCGGACGTTTGTATGCCTCGTTTTGTTTAAGCTTTAGGAACCACTAGTTTAATTTGATATGTTAAATGAACTAGCATAAAATGAAGCCTATCTGGTAGCTATACAATAAATTATTATTTACCTGTATATTTAATCCTGTTTTTAATCTAACGGTGAGACACCTAGGTCTTCAGACACTCCTGGAGGGAACTGGTAGTCTTGGAGATCATCAACATCTCCCTCTTCACTGCCACTGCCACTGTCACAGTCACTATACATGTCGTCATCGTCATCCACCCCCAGACTAACTATAAATTGTTCCACGTCCTTATGATGCAGCCCCTCTGCTTCCCAAGCTTTTTTTATCAGGGCTTTAGTGTGTGAGACGTACTTCGCCCACATCTCGGACGTAAAGTTATTTATAGATTCTCTAAACAGTTTTTCAACATCAGATAACTTATACGTAATATTCCGCTCTTTCACGTAATCTTTGAGCCAGGCCCATGCCATTTCTATGGGGTTATATTCGCAGTGATAGGGGGGCAGTCTTAAAACTTTATGTCCATACTGTTCCGCCATCTTATCTAATACATACTCTGGGCGTGAAGGTTTATGTTTTTTAACTAGTTCTAAAAGTTCTAGTTTGATGGAATTAGGGCTAAACGATATACCTTTTCGCGTTAACCACTCAACTATATCACCTTTTTATTTTTCATTGTTGGTGCTTTGTCTAGTATCCTAGAGTGGTAGGGGGCATTATCCATTACTATGATACTTTCTTTTTCAAGGTTAGGAAGCAAAGAGTCCTGAAACCAACGTTCAAACGTTTGTGAATTCATTTCTTCGTGAAAGTCGACAGTCTTTTTCGAGGTGAATATCAATGGCTGAGACTGTATCCAGCCCTTTGATGATCCCGCATGGCAAACAATCAACCTACTTCCCTTCCCTATCGGAGCTCCCAGACTACTCTGAATTGTGTCATCAGTCCAACCGGTCGTTTTTGTAGTATTTTTGTTAACCCACGTCTCGTCCAAAAATACAGTTTTTTCCCAATCAATATTTCTTGAAGCCCGTAAAAAACGATACCTTGCTAATGCAACTTCAGGTTTCTCAAGGAGTACCTTACGTTTATTAATTTTTTTATACTTAAAACCAATTTTCTTTAAAATGTTTCGTACAGAAGTGCTTTTCCCCCTAAAAAGTCCACATTCACATAAACTTTTTAACAGTTTGGGTACAGTAGGCACTTCCTTTCTATTGTAGTAGGAATACACGTGTCGCCTTATTGCATCAGTATCAAAATTATCAATGCCTGTAACTGGTTTAATTTTATTTCTTTTTTTACCTGGTGTTGTCATTACCGGCATCCCATTGGCGTTTATTTCAGCTGTCTTCTCATGATTTTGAATATTTATAACAGAACGTTTACTTATATTACAAGCTTCTGCGACCCGTTTTAAAACTTGATTCACGTTTCTGACCGGTCCATTATTTGTTTTCTCCTGTTGGAAGTATCGCACGACATTTAGAACAATCGTCCTAGCCTGACTATTAAGTGTTTTCCCTTTAACACTCGCCATTATTTTTCTAATCCTACCAACCCCACAAATGAATTCTAAAAATTCTCGAACTCCACAGAACTCACAACCACTGTCACAGATGAGTAAAGAAAGACTGAGATATAAACAGATGAAGAGGAAACACAAAATGTAGACGTAAATAGTAACAAATACGCCTGTATTTTAAAAATATTTATATTAGTTTTTTAAAGATTATTTGTTGTCCGATTGAAAATATTTTTTAATGACCATGATCATGAGAAAATTCTCTTCACAATGAACATTTTAAATTAACATTATAATTATATTTAGAAGAAAAGTTTATTTTTCAATAAAGGCCTAGTAGTGATTCATTTCCGGCCGGATGTCTGTAATAGGATAATTGAGGGGCTGGCGAGCCCGCTGCGTTGCCAGTTTGTGCAAATCCCAAATGCAAACATATAACACGCGCAAAATAGACTGTGGTGGGATAGGCCTAGCCCTAGGTAAAGGCATGTCAGTGTCACTGTCTGACTCAGAGCTATTTCTATTCAAGCTATGCCTAGTTCCAGTAAATACTCTTTGATTTGATGTTGAAGGCTCATTGGGTTCATATGTAGGATCAGCATCACTGTCGTCACCAAATAGGCTTGAATCTTCAGAATCTAGTTCTCTGTCCATTTCACTTGGGGTAATATCCCACCTCACCCAAGGATCATCCTGTTCCATTTTTATAACTAACAATGCTACTGATATTTACAATAAAAACAATATTTACAATTTATCAATAAAAACACACACACAACAAAACTACAACATAATAAAATAAAAAGAACTGTTTGCTTCACAACACAATGTAAATAAACACAACAACACCATATGATGAATACAGACAGCTGACAACTTCTGAGACTACTGATCAGATCAAAACCTTACCTCAGTATTTCGAATAAAAAAAGTAAAAGGCATTAAAATTTATGAAATAACCTCATTATTAGTGCAGACTATATACTATAAAACATTATCAAAACAATTTCGAATACATAAGGTGCGCCAACATAATTATTTAACCCTTTCCATCCCAGCGTCCGGTTTTCCGGACGTTCAGAAATAAATGTTTTAAAAATACTTATTAAAGAAATATTTATATTAATGACATAGAAATGTTCAGAATAACATTTTATATCATAAAAACATCGATCTGTTATGATATAATGCTTTATTACAGTACTACAACTTGTATTATTTTGTTGCCTTTGTTTTGCATTAACAGCTGTGTTGATTTTCGTCAGATGTGATCGTCAGCTGAAGTTAATTGTTGTTTTTCGACTGATGTGATTGTGTAGTATGGGAGGTAAAAATAAGTAAAATAAAACGTAGTACTGTAGGTTGCCAATAAGATAATAAAATTGCTAATTGCGTGTATGACGAGAGTGATGAATCAGACCACATACAATCTTTTTCAAAGTTGTTATGCGTAGGATTTTGAAAAATAGCCATAACTTTTTTAATTTTAGACATAGCATTGTGAAATATGAATTTATTTGAAGATAACTAAATGGTGTTTTAATAGTCTTATTAGTTCTGGTCAGTGATTTTTTTTAGTGCCATTCATAAAACAACAAACTCAAAAAATGTTTTCAAACTTTTTTTGTAAATATATATAAATACAAGAAAAGTTGTACATTTTGTTGTCCTTTTTTATTTTATACTACAGATAATATTTATTGGAAACTAATGAAACTCAAAATAATAAAGTTGCTTCATAAATAGAATTTTTATAATTTATTTAGTAAAGTACGACAAAAATAGCCTTGGATTTTTGGGTATGTCAAATATGAATATACCTGGGATTTTTTGAACAGCTTTAAAAATAATGACTGGGATGGAAAGGGTTAATAGTATGAAATATGGCGGACAGTAAATTGTCCGCCTGTACGTTTGACGAGTACTGCGGCGGTCAATATAGTGTCCGCCCGTACGCTTCGCGTAGTTTCGGCGGACAATATATTGTCCGTCCGGGTTGAAAGGGTTAATCTAGCTCACTTTTATCAATTAAAAAATATGTACTTATCAAAATGTATCATTGTTCATTATGGTATTCAAAACACCCAATGGGACGTAAAAGTGACACATTTCTGTAGAATCGCCTTTTTCTCCATGTCTTTGCAAATGGGAATTGAACTCGTCATTTCAGGTTCGTTTTTTTTTAGTTTTACATTTTCCCAGCTCTGCACACATGAATAAATTATATGTTGTACATGTACTGATTTTAGAGCTCCTTTCATGCTTTTGTTGTTATCGCTTTTACAGGATGGTCCTTAAAAAACAGCCTGCAGTAGTCCCTTTTAGATGTCTCTATTACACCGTGATCTAGTGATTGAATGAAACTGGTTACATTTTCAGGAAGAAACGTAAAAATAAGTCACCATTATTTAAATCAGTTGGGTGTGTGGGCACATAGTCAACCGTTAAGATGCTAAATAAAACAGTTATTCATTCTTTTTTTTATTTTTGTGCCTTAGGCCAGAATGTTTGGTCAATGAAACTAATTGATTGGATTATCTAGGCAGCATTTTGAAATTAACTCTCATCTCGTTAGCATTGTAAATTTAGTCTAGTATTATTGAGTAAAATCTCAGTACTCTACTGTTTTTCAAAAAGATGTTCTTAAAGCATTACTGTGTCAGGATCTGCAGATAAACTATCTCCACACAGATATAGTTGTTGTATGCTGTATCTTTCTAAACTGGTCTAACCACCTAGAACCAGCACAACCATTTTTTCTTTTATCACCTACTAGTTTAGCTAACATTTCAGCTGTTTATTGCTTTTGAAATAAGTTTTTATAAAAAAAAAAACCTTAATTCACATGGGCTGCAATCCTGTAAACTATAATAAAGAACGAATACCAACCAATCAGTTTAGTTGAATTATGGGATCTTCTGAAGCCATAGCCTCAGAGCCATCATATTGGCAAATTATTCATACACTAGGACATTCTTGTTTAAAGGGATATAATCTAATTATTTTAACGGTTTTAGATAAAAATTATATCCTTTATTTGGTCAAACATATTTCAAGTGAAAGAATAATAATAATTGCCTCGGTAAAATAAAAATTAGTTGTTTGAATTTTAGAATTCTAATTTGAATTTATTATATTAGAAGTCCTTTAACATGTTCGCTGCTAACCTACAAGTAATACCCTTCTCTAGGAGTGGTGAAATATAATGAATATTTTGTTTATTTGAATATCTGAACAAATTATAATTCAAATATATTGAAACTTTAATATTTTGTTCGACAGAAAGTTTCTAAAGTACTCACAGCGATTCTTCAATTGCCGAAATCACTAAGGCAATAACACAAACGAGCAATTTTGCGTGGAACTCCACAATGCGCATGCACGAGGCATGGTGCGGAACCGTGCCATCAGCAGCGAATGTGTTAATTGCATATACATTGATGTAGCTGTTTGAAAGTAAAGTTAATAATAATTTTACTATAGAGAATTTTCTTCAAGTTGTTATTTTTTAGCATATAAATTTTACAAAAATAACTGTAGTAACAGTTGAACAATAATTCAACAAATTTTCATTTAGGTGGATGCTGGCCTAAGGTTTGAGAACCGTAAGCAAAAATACCAGCACATGTTTGACGTGCGCACACCGAAGCGAACGTACTATCTTGCTGCGGAGACGGAAGAAGAGATGAACAAGTGGGTGGACTGTGTCTGCCACGTGTGTGGCCTCAAGGTGTACACACAATATGAGACAACTCCTTGTGAGTATTCACTTTCTCTATTTCCATTATTTTATGTATTCATTTTCTGTTCTTCTGCGGATTAACATGAAAGATATGCTAATCAAATACAAAGTGTACATTTTTTTGTGAAATTGGATTGCAATTGTGTTTTTTCCATATTAGGCCTTTTTCTTAATTGAACCTGAAATATGTCAAACAAAACTTTACAGGAAACAGAAAAAACCTTGCATATTTTGAAGAAAGAGTTACTCAACACTAAAAATTTTACTTTCAAACAACGTTCTGTTATTTTCAAAATTTGTTTAATTGAGTGTAAAATATTTTTAAAAAATGATGTTTAAATATAAGTTAAGGAATACATTTTAGATCTTAATAAACTTAAAATAATAATACAGTTGCACAACAAATTATATTTCTTATTGTTGTTTAGATCTATAAATTTTACACTAACATACAAATAAACCGAATTAATGTCATTAGGAAAAGATTACTGTAAAAAAGTAGAAAGCGTTATTCATTTTTTTTTAAATTGACACATTAATGTACAAGTTATTTGGACTTTATTTTTTAGCCATCTTTCAGTCAATATCACCATTAGCTTCTGTTTCTGTTTGTTGTTGGGCTGTCTTAGATACAACTGGCCACTTAATAATTCTTTAATAACATGTATAACCTTCTGAATTGTATTGCATAACTTTTTTAAATCATCCATCTTCTTTTCATCATTGGGTATTTTTGCACTGTAAGCTAAATCTGTTAGGAAGCTGATCTCTTCCTGAAGGAAATGTTTCTTGTATCACTTTCACAAGTAAACTGCTGATTTGAAAAGTTACTTTTTAATTTTTTGGAATATTTCTTCCATAAGATCTGTCAGAAAGGCACTGAGGCGCTTATAAAACTTACACCACTAAGACTTATAATTAATTATCATTACTGTGGTCACATACTCAATATTGAATTTCTAAGACAAAGATGATCTCAACATTATTTCTCCATACTGCTCCACAGTATAGATCCTATCTGCTATGTGGATAAACCCCTAAAATCACTATCACAGGACAAAAATGAGTGCCCTCGGACTGGAAAATAGAGGGAGACTTTCTGAAATATGTTAAGGTCAGTTAAAGCTAACAAAAACCTTACCAACTTGTGGTTCTTATTTTTTCCCCAACATCCTTCGCCAAAGATTATAAGGTTTTTCATCTTTTCTGTTTTGTTTTTTTTTTTTTTTTGCTTGATGTAGTGCATTAAAATGAACAAACCTCATTTGGAAATTTTGTAGCTATTCCTTCATCATACAAATACATATCCCCCTTCTTTGTGCCCATATCATGCACACAAATGTATTGGCCCAAAGCTGAGGCAGGTAAAATATATCCAGCACAGTGATGTTGGGTAATGGTAGGTTTTGCATAAAGTCCATTGCTATGACCATATTTTCTTCTGAAAAGGATAAATTTTTGTCTTGCAGTTTTCCTTGGTCGTCTTTTATGGTGCTATAAAATGTTTTGTCTCTTCATTGTGTACTATCAACTCACGAGCAGCTGTTCTTTTACATGTGTCACAACAGTGGACTTTTAAGCTTCTGTACAAGTTCTTCGCATGTGACACACACATCCACCTGTGGTCTTCCAAATCTATATTCAAAGTTATCGTTACAACATTTTCTAAAAAAAGTCATAGGACATTTTATTAACCTCTGGATTTTGTGACAAAAATGTTGATTACAACATTTTGTATTGTTAACCTAGCATCAAGATATTTTATCTGTTTAGAAGAATAGTTGGTTTCTTTAACACCTACAGCAGAAATAAAACCACGAACTTTTTTTCATACTAGGCCTTGCATGCATTTCTACAATGTGCCTTACCTCGTAAGTCTTTGGATGACTTGCCTTGTGCATAACTGATCTACTCTTTTACGAGTAAGGCCATACAAAGCTATGAAAGATTTTTTGCACACAGGCCAACATTGTTCATTGTATTCACATTGTACAAGTAAGAGTGATTCTAGGGTTTTTTTTAAAACCATATCCTGATCTTCATGATCATTAGTTTTTCTTCTTCACATTATTCCCCTTGACTCTATTAATGGCTGTAAATATATATCTTGAATATCCTTACTATCTAAGTTATTAAACTGTTTAAGTATTTCTGGTAACTCACCCTCTTTAAACTTTCCAAAACACTTGCATTTGCAGTCGTCTCCTGTTGTCCTTGCCTGAACAGTTTTGCCTTTCCAGTTTTTCCCTTGCACTTTCGCACTTTTAATTATGTTTCTTTTGTAGCTTTCATATTTTTTTCCTTTTCTTACATGGAGGATCACTAATTAAATAACTACATTATCTTCTGACAAAGTCATCATCTAAAAAATGACTATGATACAAACTAAGAACCTTGTTGAAGATAGACTTGTTTCACTCAGAAAACTGACAAAACTAACCACAAAACTGAAGTAAACAGACAAGCAAATAAAAACATTCACTGTACAGAATCAGCTGGCTATTTATAGACCATTTGACTGATACTGTATATAAAAAAGACAGGACAGAAGCAGAAAGGGGATATGTGAGTTATATGTCACCTTTCTGCTTAGAAAGACGGGTTTATACAAAATATTACAAATTCATCATAAAACAGTATTCTAAAAGAAATGCACATGTCACCTTATTGCAACTTACAGTTCAATTATCACTGTATTTTACAGCATACAATTTTCGAGAAAACAAACGTTGTCTTTATTATAGCATACAGAATCAAGTTAACAGTATGTGCACTTTATATACTAAGAAAACTTACTGTAATGTTAAGTCCCAGTTTTTAACAAAAAATTTATTTTTCAGATGATGACTTTCCGAATGGTGATGAAGAGAACCCCTCATTGACAGAGGAGTCAAGCCAAGCAGCAGAGAGTCCTCCAGTGTCACCTACCAGCACAGCTTCCGGCCCTTACATCCCTATCTCTGAATGTATCTCGGGGAAGCCATTGTCTAGCCCAGATGGCCTTACTCACTTCTTGGCTTTACAACAACAACAACTGTTAGCACGTCGCACTGACACTTATGATGCTCCCCGTAGATTGCAGCCTCCACAGTTGGAGTTACGTTCATCTACCTCTAACACTCCCCCCTTGCAGAGTCCTGCCACTGATGGTGAAAGCGTGTTCACTGATGAAGAGTGGACAAATCCTCACCCCAGACCCAATGTCAACTGGGAGACATTTCCACGACCTTCAGACAGTTCCGCAGATGGAGATGTCCCTCAGCCCAGCAATGTAGTCACAGTTGGCAAACGCTTTACTAGGAATTTAGATGAAGAAAATATTCTTATAGCACCACCAAGGCCACCAAAACCATCACATTTAGTTGCAAATGAAAATAATCATAATTACTCTAATATTGAAGATATTACGTCAAATGGTATAGAAAAAAAGACAGAATTAAATGATGAAATGTACGATTTTCCTAGATCCCACAATCTAAGTGGCGAGGTTATTGAAGGAAGTGAATTAGTTGTGCCTCAAGTAAGGCATTGCTACAGCAATGCGGCTCCTGGAAAAGTGAACGGAGACGTGTTCCGCTATGACTTTGCAAGTACAGCACAATTGACAAGTCAAGAGGAGCCCAATTCACCACCTGCATCTGATTCTTCATCTGTACCTCAATACTCAAACCTTCCATCTCCCGCTGTATCTTTGAGTACTCCACCTGCTGTACCACCTGTTGTCAATAGAGGTCTAAAACCTGGCCGAAGAGATTCTAGTGCTTCCAATGAGGCTTCGCCTATTGCTCATCAACCCTACCCCCCAAGCATTGATCGTAAACTTAAACCTGTGCCAGCCATTAGAAGAAAACTAGACACAAATGATGATGGTAAATATTGTCTATTTTATTTAAGTTAATATTGATGTTTTTTTAATAAATATTAGATTGAAATAAGCTATTGAGATTAAAGACTAACAAAACATTAAACATTACTGCCACCATAATGAGAGATATGTGTAATGTGGTATCCATTAACATATTACTTGTGCAGTTTTGACACTCTTTTTTATTATTTGGCATAACAGTCCAATTGTGCAGTCTTTTCGAAATCTCCTAAATTTAAAATCTTGCAATGAATTGCGAGTTTTTAAATTTAGGAATTTAAAATTACCGGCGTGGTGGCTCAGTGGCTAAGGCTTCGGACTGCGGAGGGCAAGGTCCAAGGTTCGAATCCCCACTGAGCCAACGGTCGGTACTTCACTCGTTGAATAAAGTTGACGCACAGGCCTGTAGGTCCATGTCAACTGGCGAGTGAAGTAAAAAAAAATAAATAAATAAATAAAAATAAAAAAATTTATTTTGTTAAAATTACTTTAATACTGTTTATTTAGCTACAGTAAAACCTCGCTAATCCGTCACTATCGGGACCGGGAGCATGGTCGGAATGCAAAAAAGGTCGGATTAAAAGAGGAACATTGTATTGACAAAACACGTAAAATTGCACTGTAATAGTACTGAAAAACAAATTGAAACATGATAATAAACTGAAAAACTACTAAATGAAATAATACATCGTACGGTGTAAGAATATGGCTATTGCCGGTACTTAACCTAATTACGTAATACAGTGCAACACTCTACTACAGTACATTAATAAAAAGGACAATTTTATATACCTTATTTATATACTGTACTGTACGTTGTATTGAATATGTCCTGTACACTGAAACACACTAACACTAATTACATTCCAAACGCGAAATTATATACAGTTTACTCATGTGGCACACTAAACACTATTTAAACAAAGGTGATTTGAAAAAGTCTGTAATGTTTTTTTGTTTTGCAGATGATAATCTTGATTTTGCAGCTATATTCCGTCATTTCCGTGCCCTCAAAATGTCCATTGGAGTAGGTGTGGAGTTTTGCTCAATGTATTGAAGCGCTGTATCAAATGTATTTTTTTCATCGGAATGTGACACTTGTTAAGGGGCTATTGTCCTCGTCTTCGTCTTCATCTTGAACATTGTCGTCTGCTCGAGTAACAGTTTCAATTATTTTTCGTCACTCAGTTGATTCTCCGTCATGGAATCGATATCAGCTTTAATAATCCAATCAATTACGTCATCAGGTGCAACTTCAGGATGAATAACTTGCAAATTCCTCAAAATTGATGTCTACATCTTATTCTTCATCGTTTGCTATTTCTTCTTGGATTTTGTCAATTGTTTCTTGAATTGTAGATTCATTTTCATTCCTGTCATTTATATTTGGCCACAGCTTGCGCCAAGATTTTTCAAGTGTTGATGCTCGCATCTCTTCCCAAGCTTCAGCAACTGTGTAGATTACATCTTTTATATTGATTGTTTTCATTGCCTCAAACAAGCTCATGTCTTCTTCTGTTCTTTCTAAAATTGATCCAATGTATTTTCAACAATATCTTCTCTTCAACCACTCGATCACCCCCTGATCCTTTGGTTGAATTAGACTGGTTGCGTTAGCTGGGAGAAATATTGATTTTATTTCAGCTTTTTTAAGCTCTTCCTCAGATGGGTGAGACGTGCATTGTCAAGGACCAATATGGCTTGTTTAGGAAGGTTTTTGTCTTCAAGGTGTTTTGTAACAGCAGGGACAAACTGGTCAAAAAACCATTCTTTAAAAAGAGCAGAATCCATTCACGCTGATTTCTGGTTGCGATAGTAAACTGGCAGTGATGCCAAGTTAGTATTTTTGAACGCTCGTGGTATTTTGGATTTTCCAATAACAAAGAGTGGCATTTTATGACTGCCATTCGCATTACTTCAGAGAGCGATCGCTATTCTATCTTTGGCTAATTTTGTCCCAGTTATGCACTCATTTTGTGCGGCTAAAGTTCGTGTAGAAAGCATCTTGAAGTTCAAACCGGACTCATCAATGTTGTAGACTTGATCAGGAGTCATCTGATGTTCATTAATTATTTCTTTAAATTTAGGGATGAATTCAATCATGGCCGTTTCATTGGCAGATAACTTCTCACCGGAAATACTTACATTCCTGATCCCGTGTCGTTTTTTGAACCGGTGTAACCAGCCTTCACTTGTAAATTGTTCGTTGTCATATTCCCCTCCCAGTTTATTATACGAAACCACCGCTTTTTCTTTTATAATTGGTCCAGATAATGGAGTTCCTTTCCTTCCTTCCTGCTCAAACCATATCCATAAAGCTTTCTTTAGAATTTCACATGTAGGTTTCTTCAAAGTTTTTCTAATTTTCAGCCCCTTCTCACTATCAATCGTCATTGTATGACTTTCAAGACTTTTCCTGTTCTTTCTCCAGTCCTTGACTGTTGTTATCCCAACTCCTACTTCTCTTGCAACCTTTTGTACAGACTCACCTTTGTCTAGTCTCTCAAGTACTGCGAGTTTCTCTGCCAAAGACAGTGTAATATGTTTCCTTTTATTTGAAGACATATTACAGAGCTGCTAACACAATTGATAGTTCTGGTTAAAAGTGAATAAACACAATCCAAGAAACTATTATTTTGTGCACAGTAAGAGTTTATGCTGAATTACACGCACACTCTATTACGTAAATGTACTGTATTACGCTACGCATATATACATACGACACTGAACAACAGCATACTGCCTTGCGTCGGCGGCGGATATGAGTCAGCGACAGGCATCGACATGAACGAAACAACGATCGGACGCGAGTGGTCGGATTAAGCAAGGAGTCGGACCATGCGAGGTCGGACTAGCGAGGTTCTACTGTATCATTTTACTAATTTCTTTAAATTTTTTTCAAATTATTTATTCATACTTAAAAATGTGCTGTTATATAACAGTTTTGCTTCTGGATGACCATTATATTATGTTATAATCCACACATTGAATCCATGGTGGTATTTTCTCACCCACTACCTATACATAAACTGAGATTTTGCCCCACCTGTACATGATAACATATTGATGCCCCTCTCTAGCTAAAAGCTATTTGAGGAGGAAACTAAAACCAACATTCTATAAATTTAATTAACAAGTTCAAGTTCATTCATTATCAAGTTTATTTTTAACACCTTTGTTAATTCCGTATAAGACTGTCAGTCTTTCTTTCAGTAAGAAAATAATTTATGTACATTTTCTAGAGGGTTGTACACAAACTAGTTTCATTGTTGTTTAAAACAGCTTCATAGTTCATTCAAAAAAGTGTTGAGACAGTATTTATAGGCCAATCTAAACCTGTGATTATTACAGGCAGTAAACGATATTGTTTGAAATAAACAAGCGAAGTTGTTTAAACAACAGTGGCAACTAACAATAAGAGATAACTAATGATGTTTGTGTGTAAATGATATAGGTGTCCATAACATTCTGAAGCTCTCTGCACCACCACTTGGGCGGCTGGCAGATGGAAGTCAGAGCTTACGAAGATTAAGGGCAGCCCCAAGTCCTGTACCTCATGCAGTTCAGCGTAGAAATTCAGACACTAGTGATGATCAGGTGATTATTATGTTATCTATATATTTGAAATACCTATATTTACAATTGGATAATCTGATTACTGTGCAATGTAACTTACCAAGCCATCGTTTATTAGGAATATCATACGCCTATTTCGTTTTCAGTAAATTTTCCTTTGAACATATTACTGTGACAAGGCTTTAACACTTTGACTGCTGCACCTACATTCGTAATTTTATCCTAGGTGGTAAAAAATATAATTTTTGTTTTTCACTTCCTTATACTTAGTGAGACTCCATGATGACATTTAACCCTTTAACAGCTGAGTTTTTTATCAGCTGTCCACCCCCCCAGACCAGATTTTTTAAGGAAAAATAGGTATTCAAACATATGTTTGTATTTAAGCCTTGAATAAATAAATAAAGTATTTTATTTGAAACTTTTAATTTTTTAAAGAGTGAAAGTTACCATATTTTATAAAAATAAACTACTTTTTAGGTACTTATTTAGGTAATAAAGCAATAAAATACAATAAAACAATAAAAACGTATTTATTTTTAAAATTAACATACAGTAAGAGTACTTATTTTTCATTATATAAGTATATTTTATAAACAACTTATAAAATAGTTGTTTATAATGTTACAAAACATTATAATTACTAAAAATCTAATTTTATTTGATAAACTTACTCTAAAATTGACGAAGGGTGTGCTATTCAACCATTATTTATCATGTTTCCAGGGGAATACAATTTTTTCTTTTGTTTTGGAAGCTTGGCACAATGTAGGCCTAAGTATGTCATTGGTTTGGTCAAACCTTTCAATAGGCCTAAAAGTTACATTTCTGTTATTTATACTCCTACCTTCATCTAATATATCGGACATGCCCTCTGAAACAGTTGTAGATCCATCTCCAGACGGGCCTGGAATAACGTTTTCATTTACTTCATTTATTGAATTGTTCACTTTTGAAGAAGAAATGTCCTAAATAAAATCACTTTCACCGTTATCAGATAGACTTAAGTCATCACGACTAAAATACTCGTGGATTTCATCAACACACAGTTTACGTTTCGCCATTTCACTTTGTTTACATTCAGCTACAACGCATTGGCGGCAAACAGCACAACAGAATTCGTGTCAGCTGGCGCGACTTAGAAATTAAATGCACGCAGAGATGTAATCACCCGGAGTCAAAAACAAAATACACTACGAGAAAGGCCGAAGTTTCCCGAATACTTTCGTACCAATTACGAAGTAATAAGATCGTCTATGACACCGCAGCACCCAGAAATACGATCCCTATACACGCGCTCGCGTATATGTGAGCGTGGCCCACAGGCGGGACATTGCGTCGCTCGCATATATGCGAGCGTGGTCGTTAAGAGGTTAAGGTAATTTGAGATGATTTGACAACCCAAGAAGTGCCATCATATACCTTTCGGTCATAACAGCATGTGGAGAAGACTTTAATTTTTTTTGAAATTGTTATAATGTAATGAAAGCACATCACGTTCATTTGTATTGTTTTTGCACTATACATTTTAAATTTATAAAAATATTGTTTTTCAAATAATTGAGAAAAAAGATTAAAAACTGCCGTGACCATATACACTGAACATGTACGACTTTTCACAAAATAAAAAATAATCACAACTGAAAACTGACCCGAACACAGATTAATAATATAACCGTACTCCACTCGCTATGAACGAAAACAATATCCCTGGCACACTCTGACCAAAGCCAAGCACGACCAATGTACCAGAACACCCAAACACCGTGACCAGTAGGTCATTGCAGCACTCGAAGTGTTAACCTTTAGGAATCAATAGCCATATCCGGTAGGGCTTTATAACTGTGTCTTAATAATATTGACATGTCAAATTCCAGTATTCTGTTGGTGCTGTGATTTTCTGTCAACAAATATAACTATGTGACAATGGTTAGGTTCAAGGGAGGACTTTTTGGTCCTAACCTTGCCAATTGTTTAACAATGTTGTTCATCGTTATGCTATGGGTACTATCCTGATTGGTTTTATTTAACAATAGATGGTAAAATAAATACCTCTTTTTTGTTCCATTACCAATCTTGAGTTTTTCAGCACAACCGGTTTTGAAGGATGTCGTCTTCCATCTTCAGGTTCACTTCACTCTGGGTTTTCACTTAAGTCCCAGAGTGAAGTGCACCGGGAGATCGAAGACGACATACTACAATACTGATTGTGTTGAAAAACTTATGATTGGTGGTGGAACAAAAAAGAGGTATTTAATTTGCCATCTATTGTTAAAATTTTGTTTTGATAAAGTAATTTTTCATTTAATTTTCATTATGTCAGCAAAGCTTAGAGATTTAAATATTTTTGTATACTGTTGAATGATGGATTGATAAATTATTCAATCCATTATTCATGGATTGAAAACATGAATAATGGGAGAACAAACATGGGAAAAACATGGGAGAACAATTTTTTTATATTCAAATATAGGTTATGTTTGTTTGTGATAGAATCAGTTTAAGATTAGTTAACATTTTTGGTATCTAATTATATTCAGTTTTGAATTTTTAATTGCTAAGTAACTGATACTGACATCTGTGAAATAATGACGCAAAGAAAGGCATAGATCTACCACCATTAAAGGACCAAAACTCAAAAGGTTGAGGTTCAGTTTTATTAAAATGCATTTTTGATCGAAAATAAATATGACTGCAAGAGTAAGTCTTTGATTTTTGGATAGGAAAAGTTTTAAAACTTAATTTAAATGTATTTTTTATAGTTATGTTGTAAGCATTGTAAAATAGTATTGTAGATTGGGAGAAAATATTTAAAATACCTTTTTAACATTTAATGTTTTAATAGAAATCGATAAACTAGGTACATTAAAGTAAAGGGTATTATTTTTACTTTAAAGAAGCAAAACTGACGGTCAAGTTGAATGAAAGTAATTAATCATGTTTAATTTTAATGCAATACAGCCTCACCATTATAAGTCGAATAATTCTATGATTTTTTCAGTGAAGTTCGTATTCTATTGTGTCTGGAAAGTAAAACTTCATTCAAATTTTCACCGCCATTTTTATAGTTAAAACTCGATTAAAATTTAAGAGGTCCACTTTGCAACATAGTGATGAACTATCTAAACCATATTCACTTTCAATGTTACTTTTGCCATTTTTGTTTTAAGCCCATAATAACATGAATATTGAAGATAATTAACGTTATAAATTGTACATGCCGAAATTTGATTTTTAATCTATTTTTTCAACAAAAAAAACCATCAGTTATGTTAGGTGGTCCAATGTTCAGTTGCAGTATTACATGCTATGATAAATCAAATTTTCATCTTTCTCTATTCTTTTTTTCATGGCAATAGTTGGTACTTAAGTATTTCAGGGATTGCTCAAAATCATCAATCTATAATTACCACTGGATCGCACTTACAGTGTTCATTATCTTCCAAAATCCATACAAACTGTCAGCCTTTGCCCTCTATATTGTAGATAGTCACTATACATACATATAAATACTAGTCTATTAAATTGTGCTCTCTATGTCAGAAAGATGGCCCGCCTTCCCCCACTATACTGTGGTTTGTCAGTCAGCTGGTACCTATAAGCATTAGTTTGTTGAATAGAACAAAATAGTCACTAAACTTATGGTTATTGGTGCTAGCTGACTTAATAACTACAGTATAATGGGGGAAGGCAGGCCATCTTTCTGGCATAGAGAGCACAATTTAATAGACTAGTATTTATATGTATATCGATGCTCTAAATTTACCACACATGCCACACATGCAGATACTTCGTTCACTGTTTAGATTTTCTCTGATTGTTATTCTAAAGGATCCTACTTAAGGGGTCATTTTGTTTGGAAGCATTTTTATAATATTAATGATAAGAAAAAGGTTTAACTTAGCTAATTAGGAAATAAATTATACTATTAAGGCTGCCAATATTTTATGACAGTTAAGTTTGTGACTTTCAAATACAGTCGACTCTCTCTTAACTAGCCACTTCAGGACTGGGGACCAGACCAGATAACGATTTGAGGCACTCAAAATCTCTTTATATTGCAGTTTATCTAAAGCAATTAATGTCATTATTTATTAGAATATCTACTGTTCTCACCAAATAAAGTATATTCACAAACACATAATTAATCGCAATGGCACGTGATTTAAACAAAGATAACCTACAACTATAGATGTATGATCGGGAAAGGTCACCACACCACAGAAGCACTTGACAGACTAGTAAAAATAAGTATAATTCTTTATACAACAGTAAAAACTTTGTGGCAGTTTTTTTATGAGTCGGGGGGATATTGCTAATGTCATCAACGTCCATTTTCTACTAATGCTAACGGTTGAAACCATGTCTCATCGATAAATAGCCGTTTAAAAAGAAGTCACTATTTTGGAAAAGGGGCCAGTTGAAAAATGGCTGGTTAAGAGGGATTCTACTGTAGTAGTAATGAAGGAGAAAAGTGTATGCTTCAACTTGAAGGATAGGTGAACATAAATAAGTAGTGTCCAACTGTAGAACTGATTTTGTAATTTTAAAAATGTAGTTTAAACTGTGTTTCTTTTCCAGGCTTACTACTATGAAAGAGGTTCGTTTTGCAATTTACGGAAGGATGAGATTCAATATTTAGACCTGGCATTGGATTCTTCTGGTGCTTCAAACACTTTACCAGTTTCTTCATGCGGAACTTTACCTGCAACCTTATCACCCACAGTGTACAAAACTGTGGATTTCCTTAAAACTTTAGCTTTTAACCGTACTCGGGAAATAGTAGAACAGGAACGGAAAGGAAAACCAATCCACTGACAATACCTTAGCTGCCGATTCTCGGTAGTTATAATGTGGATAGGTTGCAGAATTAATATACAGATTAACTGTTTCCTGCAGTTATGTCTGATAATATATTGTATGGATTTTGTACAACCCCTTTGTCATTGATATTTGTTGAAAGATATTAAAATTTGAGGTAGAACTAACACTAAACAAAGTAGTCTGAACAGATTATTTTATCATTTAAATTTATTACCAAAACATTAAAAATAAAAAAATAAAGTTTCAGTGACCTCTTACCAAAAAAGGGGTTGTGTAGAACTCATATATAAGGAAAAGTTTAAGTTTGCAAACATGAAGGTGTACACATTATTTTGTGTTGGTAGATAAAGTTACTTGTGTATGGTAGATGAACTACAATGCACATTTTAGCAAATTTGTAGCCTAACAGTTATGAACCTGTAATTGAACAATGCTGAATTGACTTAACAAATTAGTTTGTAACTCGACGTAATACTTATTTAAAATATCATTTTACTGCTTGTTTGGTGCAGCAGGTATGACAGAAACATTTAGTTAATGTAATTTAAAATGTATAGAGGCTATCTACCTATCCTGACAAAATAGGTAATGTAATATTAGATTCAAGACCTGTCCGAAGTACCAAGACTCATAGTAAGTGCCATAGCAACTGCTAGCCAAGCAAACCCATAGAGCAATTATAAAAAAGAATGGTACATCCAAAGGTGATATTTATTCAAAGTCATTAAATTATTTTACACTTTTATATTACTCCTTTTGGAATAAATTTTTGTTAATTTTGAGTTACCTGTAGTTTCTACTCTTCTTTGTCACGGTTCGGTAAGCATTTCAGAACATTAAAATTTCATAATTTAGCAACATTTTTGCACAAGACCTTTTTTTTCACAATAAAAAAAATTAAATTATTTTAATGCAAATAAATAGGATAGATGGAATCACAAACAATTTTGTGGCTCAGAATCGGCACCGATCTTTGTCAATTCCAGTCTGACATTGGATTCTTTTTATCGATCTATCATGAATGTGGATTGTTTTTTTTTTTTTTTTTTTTTTTTTTTTTTTTTTTTTTTTTTTTTTTTTTTTTGAGTCTTTTGAACAAATTTTACTGTTGTGATTTCACTTTTTACTTAAAATTAATTTTGTGTTCTGTGTTGTAGTAATATATATTTTTTATTGTTCAAGAGTGTTAAGATTTAGTGATTTTTTTTACATTTATGCATAATGTCCTTACTCTTAGCTATTATTCCTCTAACCATTAATACCTAAGTGATACAATTAATAAGCCTCTTGCTAGCTTAGTAGTTAGCACTTCTGCTTCATATGCAGAGGGCCACGGGTTCAAATCCTGGGAGGTCCACTAAAAATATGCTTGATGGGTTTGGACCACTGTCCCATAAATGTTAAAAATGCCACTGGCGTAAATAGACTAAAATAAGTGATAACCAAATGTATTTCTATACTGGATTTTTAAAAATATGTTCATATAAAGGAACAAACAGTTTGACCATTATTTTTATATACACACACATAGATTTTATACACACACATAGATTTCTCATCCAATGTTAGATTTTATGTCTTAAACTATATCAGCTGTGCTAAGGTGCAGTTAGCTGTGGAGTGCTAAAGTAATTACATGTAAATGTAATGTAGTTTAAACCAGCTGTCGTATCAAACCTACTTGGTAATAATATAAAATCAAATTACTGGCACATCCTATGAGATATCTATCATAGCTATCTTGACAACGCTATTTTTAATGTTAATGAGATTGTGGTTTCTAATTTTGCTGTGCTAAAATGTTATTGAAATGTTTCTTGTTTAGTGATTTATATTATTATTATGTATATCGATTGTTTGTACAAATTTCATAATTGAGTTTTTAATAAGGAAATGGGGTGATTTTTAATTTTATGAAGCTAACTCAGATAAAATTGCAATTCAAGTATTTATTCAATAATTAGGTTATATGAGGTATCATTGCAATCGAGGATTGCTCTTTAAATGCCTCCATTATCGCAGAAAACTGATGACGTTAATCCTGATGCATTCAATGATGAATGGATATGTTTGTTTGTTTTTACAGCTGGTTTTTATTTGCAGATATCTTGTCACATATACTATACATCCCTTAGTAGGTCGCGCCTTGAATTGTTACGCATAGGGTCGCGCGGTGTACAAAAGACTGCAATATATATTATTAACTTTTAATAGCTGTGAACTGCAAATACTTTTTTGTTATTTTAGTCATAGTTAATAAATGTTAGTAGAGAAAGTAAAATAACTTGACAATAACGACTTTCTGTTTGCAAGTATTAATATAATGAAACAAATTAGTAATACATAGAAAACAAATAAAAAATTGTGAAAATCACTAATTTATATAATTGGTTATTATTATAGTAAAAACTTGTTTGCCTTGAATTTGAAAAACAAATATTAGTGTTTATATATCAACATCCAATACCTTCATGGTTGGTCATTACTCATCATCGTCTGTGTCATTGTCCACGTTGTCTCCAGCACATTGCTGACAGGTAAATCGAGTGTGCTCTCGACAGGTGAAAAAGTGGCAGATCGGCAACGTGTTCGGCTTTTTCTGTTCTTCTGGCGACTGCACAAGTAGCAACGACCAGTTGTTGGTTGATCGTCTTCAGCAGGTCTGTTCACTAGAGCAGGAGCTGGCTGGCCAGAAATTTCTCTTACTCTCTGTCGGAGGGTCACAGGAAGCGATGTGATTGAAGATCTATTGACTATTTGTGGCCTACATAAAGCCATGCCTAACGATCAAATAAAGTTTCTCCTGTTAGACACTTCCTCCTCGACATTGCTACGAAGAATAACGTAACTGTTTATTCCTGCTATGTTGAGGAATGAGAAGAAAAGCGTCAACGACCATCGATTTCTCTTTTTTGCGACGGAATAAGCTCCTTTTCATCTGGTCTACTGTATCCACACCTCTCTTGTATTTGTTGTAGCAAGTGAGCATGATCGGCTTATATTTATCGCCGGTGTCTTCATCAATTGCATCTATGTAATGGAAAGTAACAACATGACTTTATTTATTTATTTTATTTTTTTTTTTTTTGGGACATAAGAAAGCAGTGTCATGTCATTTTGATACGCAAACAAACTGGTGCATGGCCTTCTAATATTCTTTTCAATAAACGAAGGAGAAATTTCACGTTTGTTTTCCTTAAGAATACAGGTCACAGTAAGAGAGTGGTTCTTCAAAAGTTCTTTAGCCAAAGGAATCGAACTATACCAATTATCCAGCGTGACATGTCGTCCTGTCCCAGAAACAGGCGCGATGAGGCGTACAGCTACGTCTTTAGCGTTATTGTTACGCCTGTAGGGGCCCTCAAGCTGTTTCCCACAGTAAATTTCCTGTATAAAATGTCCTAGTATCACAGATTTCATATATTTTGAGGCCATAACGTGTGGGTTTGTTAGGGATGTATAGCCTAAAACTGCATCTTCCGCGGAAAGCTTCCAGCATCTCATCCACTGTCACGTATTCGCTAAGACTATAGTATTTTTTGCATCACTCAACAAATTCATGAAACACTTCATGAATAGGGGCCAATTTGTCACTTGCCTTTCTCTGTCTTCTTGTTCGTATATCGTCAAAACGTAATGCTCTTAGAAGAAACTTGAAGCGTCTTAGCGACATTGTTGCCCTAAAATATTCTACTCCAAGTCCATCTGCTTACCATAAATCTTCGAGGCTTGTATGTGATGCTCTTAGCATACCTGCCAAGTACAGCAAACCAAGAACTGAGCGGATTTTGTCTTGATTTGTTTCTTTAGTGTCTCTTTCACGACTTTAGTTTGTTTTATTTTTATCGATCCAAACATTAGTGTAATTCGCAATGTTTCGAATGAGATTGTCAGGGAAAATAGCTTCCTACTTTCAAGAGGAGACTTTGCAGTAGTTCATCGCCTTTTGGACAAGGTAGGCGGACACCAATTCGTTCTGCACGAATAATATTGTGACGTCGAACTCTGCCGCGTAGGTTACCTAAATTCATGTGTGCATTCCACCTAGTCTCCAAGTCTCTTCCAAGAATGAAATGCTGGTTTTCCTCTGTATGATCTTCTCTTTCTGAAAGATCTTCGAGGGACGTTTCTGAGCTAGTTTCGTGGTCCAAATGTTCTATTTCATCTTCAGATTGGTCACTTCCTTCTCTGTCGATGATTTGATCTTCATCATTTTCAACATCAGGATTATTTGCAAACAGTTGTCGTCTTATAAGCTGTCTGTTCTCTTCTACTGCACGCTCTGCTTCTCTTTCCTCCTTCTCAACGCTAGCTAGCATATTCAGTAAACGCCTAGACTCATCTTCATCCATTTTTACAGTGAAAATAAGCACAACTTTACACAAAACTAGTAAAAACCAACAATAAATTTATAAAATATTAAACACTAAGCCGAAAAATTCGTCAAATATCAGGTCGTGTTGTGTACAAATGACCGCACAGACAGTGGCGTAATAGGTCGCGTGGAGTACAAAGGACCGCACCACTTATAAATCGACGCACACTATCCGGTGGCCTTGAGCAAACTGGTCGATATTTTGTGAGTGTGTCGCGAGAGGGGTAGGAGGGGATAGGACAAAAGGAAGGGACTGGGGAGGGGAAGGCGAACTTTCTACGAAGACAAATAGACGTTATGCGGAAGTTTGTACACCACGTGACCTATTAAGGGATATATATATATGTTTGTCCTTTTATTTATAAATAGTTTTTAATTAGCATAATACGTGTTGGTATATATACAGTACAAGTAAACGTCACACACAACACAAATTTATTACAATATAAGCACAAAATACACAAATTCTTTTGTAAATCCCTCTGTTCTGAGGAAGGTGAGCGTGGTTCACCGAAATCGATCACCATAATATTTGTGCATTTTGTACTTGTATTGTAATATTTTTCTGCTTATATTGTAATAAATTTGTGTTGTGTGACGTTTACTTGTACTGCTTTTGTTTATTGCAACTGATTTATTTATCTAAAATAAACTAATAAAGGCAAAGAAATGTGTATCAAACAAAAGAAATGTCACTTGTTGGTTTTTGCATGGGGGTACAAAAATGAGATATGTATTGTCAGCACTGTTTTTCCTTATAATGTTTGCAGGTTATATTTGTCCAAAACATGTTAAAAGAGACTGTCTGGTTTGATTAGTTCCTTGAGCAATTTCCCAAGAACAAGTAAAATGCCCACATGAGTTTCAGTCATTTAAATTTTGTAGAGACACTTATTTAGTGTGGAAAATTTGCCTAAGGGAGTTTTTTGCATAGAAACTTCTCTATATAAAAATCAATATTCAAAGTTGATATTAATTCTGAGTCCTCAATATTGAAAAATTGTTGCCATATTTGCTATCCTGAGTGCTATTTGCACACTGCTATAAAATTATATTAACCTTGCATTTCTCATTGATATCCAAACACTGGCTAGTATGGCATTGCCACTCGATATAAAATATAAACATAAAATGAAAAAAATGTTTGCACCTCATATCATATGCACTCGAAATTTAATTCTAAGGGACTTAAATAACGCCATTAATACAATATTTAGCGTAGAATGCATAGTTATTGAACTTATCAAGTAAACAAATTTGTGTGAGGGTTATCTGTCATCAGACTGAAAATGTAGGCTCCATGCCTTGGAAACAAATCGGAATGAAGATATAAAGAAACAAATTGAATGGTTAAAGAAGCACATTGCTCAAATCAGCTGTCTACTAATAAACAGATATCTTGGGGTCACACAGTATCTAAAGAAATGTTGTATTGGTCTGGGGCATGCTTGTGTGCTATCTGCTGGTCGAGCCTTGATGTCGAGGCACGCTTGTCTACAAATATCACTGCTAAGGTGTTAAATTACGCAAGTTAATAAAGTCTTTCATGGTAAATATACAGACCAAACACGTCATTCATCTCATAGAAGTGTTTACCAAGATATTTATTCATCCCTTCCACTGGTCTGTGTGAAACATAAAAAACTTCCCTTTTAAGTAAATTTCTTAGTTTTACTGAAGATTACTTTTAGTCAGATAACTGTAACATGTGTATATTAACCATAAGGTAATTTAGACTGTATATACTTAGATTAATTTTTATAATTATGTATTATTGAATTTTATAAAATGTATATTGTCTTTTGTAAGGTTTTTAATAATTTTTAATTAGAGTACAGTAAGTGCCTGTGGACTATACGTGAAGATATATTGATGACATTTGTTTATGAATGTTAAAAACGTGCCTCTTTTATATTCTGATAATTGTGTGAATTTGCTAGGTAAAGTTGCAGTATATTGTACACATATTTTTAAATATGTGCCTTTTAATTGAGCCTTAATTATCTAGAACCTAGCATAAAATATGTAGATTTTATATCTTATATTTTAGTTTATTTATATTTCAGTATGCATGACACATAGTTATTCAGCAAATTGTGTATCAGTTGTGTGCCTTCCTAACTTGTTCAAACTGATTCCAGTTCATTAAAAAATGTTATTAATAAGATTTAACCTAAACTTTGGATATACAAATACTTAAATGAATAATTATAAAACAATTTATATTTTATTTTAATTAACTATTCTAGATCTGCTTTTCTAGGCATGAAACTGATTTTCAAATCTGATCTTGAATTTAATGTAAATTAAGTAAAACTAGGGGACATCCCTGCACACTTCGTGTGCCAACCCCATCACTCGCTGTACTCGTGATACCTCGGCCTCGGCATGTAACGTTTGTCTTTAAATATTAGTAATTAAACTGTATTAAGTAAAATCAGATTATTTAAATTCATTTACAGTAGCTCACTCACTGAACTTGATTTGCACTCTATTTATAGTACAATATTTATAAACAATCGATGTTATTACTAAGCATATTGCAAATGTTTTCATTTTATCCAACAGTTGATGATAACATACACACAGACAGACATGTATTCGCTCTTTTATAATTAACTTGATATTTTACTAATGTGCTGCTCTCTATTTTTATCCTAACAAAAATTATTTGGACCATTTAACATTTGTTTATCCCGTCAGCTGGTCAATTAAACAATTAAAATTAATATCTATAAGAATATCATTGCAACTTTGACGCTCTGTAGGGCAAAAACCTATGGGAATTTAAAAAATCTAGCTCCGTTACGACTTAAAAATCAAAAATATCTTTTGAATAAAACCAATTTTATCAAAATCAGTCAAGTAATAAGTTCAGAAAGTGAGTGAACTAAAGACCCGATTGGTTTAATATACAGGATTTAAATGTCAGGTAATGCCTTGAGAAACAGACCTAGGATTAAGAAGTGAACAAATATTGTATTAACAGTAATTGCAGACATTTATACCTTTAACTTGTGTTTGGATAAATAATAATAACATGAAATTGGATAAAAGTAAATAACGTGAATTTGGATAAATTCATGAAAAAAATTATAAGTGCAGGTTAAAATGAGTTTTGAAATGTAATGGTTTGCACACTGCTTAATGTAAAGCGATATTAAAAATGTTCTTTTTGAAATGACTACAGTAGAGCCTCACTTATCTGATGTAAACGGGCCTCGGTGACGTCGGATATTTGGGAGAGATAATAAAAATTCTAAATAGTACTAATAAATTAATTTTTTTAAGGGTTTACAGTACTGTACTAACAACAACTCTTGTTCAATTTTTATAACAAAAAAGCAACTAATTTTTTTTGAATACGTTAAAAAATTTACTTTTATATTGCCTTAAAAATTGTTTTTACATTTTACCTTTACATTGCTTATTAAATATGTTTACAAAATTTTAATATGCCTTATACATTGGCTTATTAAAATTACTTTATGGTATTCAATACTGTAAAGCAATTAAACTTCAATAAAAAAACTAATGTGTGTCAGGAAACTTCAGACATATAGTTATCTATATACTCTGTGAACAAAAGTGCATGAATCACACAATTGCTGTTCCCCTCCCTACGAGTGTTGTCTGTCCTAAAAATACCATTATTTTTAGATACTCAACTCATTGACATAAGTGATGTAGTTTACTCACAAGGTACAGTCCTCAACGTAAGTCAAGTACAGCAAACAACAAAACTGCACTGGTTGAACAAAAACCTCACCAAGTAGTGCTTAACACGTTCACCACGATGTGCGCCACCGGTGGTAAACGCTAAAAATCTTTGAACAATTAAATAAGTATTTATCTAGTGTACTGTGCTAAAAATGACTATGTTTTCAAGGTTAACACTTTAAATATTCAGTAATGTTTGTACAATATATATTTTATATGATTGTTACAAATGAGTTTGTTGAATGATACAAATAAAAATCGAGTGTGGCTGAAAAAAACATTTTTTCAATGTTTGTGATGGAAATCCTACAATGGGCCTTGACTTTTTAACAAATGTTATTAAAAACTTGTTATTTTATCAGACAAACTATTTTCAGTATGACAAACTTATATATTTTGGCTTACTTATTATAAAATAAAATCCTTGTTTTAACTATAATGTAAAACCTGGTATAGTTCACTGAAACATGCGCCACCGGTGGACATAAGGTCCATATTTAGAATAAGATACGTTTTAAGATATATACAACAGTCAAATGAAACCGGGCTGCAGTTTAGAACAAGTATTGTTGCCATTAAAGTGTGTGCCACAGGTGGCTCATGCCGAGGTTTTAAAAAGATCCCCATGTACCACTGGTGGCGCACACCGCAGTTTTGTGAAGATATATTTTTTATTACCAACAAGGTATCGTGGTGAACATGTTATACCATCATACGTGTTGTGGTAGGTAGAAGTTACAATACAAACAGTTTTCTGGACAAGTATGTTGGTTGAAACTGAATGTCGGATAACGAGGCTGTACTGTATATAACAAAGGTGCCAAATTTATATCCTTCAATAATTGTACCAAGTAAAGTACAGCTTTCCTGTAAATGTTCAGTAATTTTAGTAAAATGTAAATAGATTCTGTCTAACATGTGAATATTCTTCAGTTATGATGTAGGATATCTACATTCTCTAGTCAGGATTGAAGTGCCTAATTCAGCCTTCAAAGGATTGATCTCTGTGACGTGTGCAGAAATCCATAAAGAGGTTCTCAATACATAATTATTTTAGTTTTAAAATATGTTGTCTTTCAAAATGTTTAGTTTCTGAGATGTTTGTGGAAACTTTTATGATGAGATATTAAATATTGCCAAATGATGTTTATAATGGAATTGTTGCTGAATAAATTATATATTGTGTTTATTTTAGTTAATTTTTATTTACAGCCTGTATTTCCAAATGAACTCTGGAATTTAATAAGAGAAGCTGTATAGCCATGTATGATGTGTTAATTACATTCTTGTTAAATTTAATTATATGTTTTATAAAAACATTTCTAACCGTTAAACAAATTAAAATTTAAAAAAATTTTATATATTTTGTAAACTATTGTGATTGTTTATTGAGTTATCGTTAACAACATAAATAGTTTACGAGGTAGAAGCGATAGTGATTGAATTTTTAGTCAAAAATGTGATTTTTTTTTGTTTAAAACCTATAACTTTCACCTAAATTATAATAGGCATACACAATTGAAGTATCATAAATTTAATATTTTTGTACTACTATTATATATACAAAACCAAAACAAAAATTAAATTTGAAAAAATAAACATAAATTTTTTTATGTTAATTCAGCGTTACACATAAATTAGGCTGATTTTATGCCGCGTGGGAAGGGTTAACCTTGCATTTCTCATTGATATCCAAACACTGGCCATACTAGGCATTGCCACTCAATATAAAATATAAACATAAAATGAAAAAATGTTTGCACCTCATATCATATGCACTCGAAATTTAATTCTATGGGACTTAAATAACGCCATTAATATAATATTTAGCGTAAAATGCATAGTTATAGAACTTTTCAAATAAACAAATTTGTGTGAGGGTTATCTGTCATCAGACTAAAAATATAGGCTCCATACCTAGGAAAAAAATCGGAATGAAGATATAAAGAAACAAATTGAATGGTTAAAGAAGCACAGTGCTCAAATCAGCTGTCTACTAATAAACAGATATCTTTGGTCACACAGTATCTAAAGAAATGTTGTATTGGTCTGGGGCATGCTTGTGTGCTAGCTGCTGGTCGAGCCTTGATGTCGAGACGCGCTTGTCTACAAATATCACTGCTAAGGTGTTAAATTACGCAAGTTAATAAAGTCTTTCATGGTAAATATACAGATCAAACACGTCATTCATCTCATAGAAGTGTTTACCAAGATATTTATTCATCCCTTCCACTGGTCTGTGTGAAACATAAAAAACTTCCCTTTTAAGTAAATTTCTTAGTTTTACTGAAGATTACTTTTAGTCAGATAACTGTAACATGTGTATATTAACCATAAGGTAATTTAGACTGTATATACTTAGATTAATTTTTATAATTATGTATTATTGAATTTTATAAAATGTATATTGTCTTTTGTAAGGTTTTTAATAATTTTTAATTAGAGTACAGTAAGTGCCTGTGGACTATACGTGAAGATATATTGATGACATTTGTTTATGAATGTTAAAAACGTGCCTCTTCTATATTCTGATAATTGTGTGAATTTGCTAGTTAAAGTTGCAGTATATTGTACACATATTTTTAAATATGTGCCTTTTAATTGAGCCTTAATTATCTAGAACCTAGCATAAAATATGTAGATTTTATATCTTATATTTTAGTTTATTTATATTTCAATATGCATGACACATAGTTATTCAGCAAATTGTGTATCAGTTGTGTGCCTTCCTAACTTGTTCAAACTGATTCCAGTTCATTAAAAAATGTTATTAATAAGATTTAACCTAAACTTTTGATATACAAATACTTAAATGAATAATTATAAAACAATTTATATTTTAATTTAATTAACTATTCTAGATCTGCTTTTCTAGGCATGAAACTGATTTTCAAATCTGATCTTGAATTTAATGTAAATTAAGTAAAACTAGGGGACGTCCCTGCACACTTCGTGTGCCAACCCCATCACTTGCTGTGCTCGTGATACCTCGGCCTTCGGTCTCGGCATGTAACGTTTGTCTTCAAATATTAGTAATTAAACTGTATTAAGTAAAATTATATTATTTAAATTCATTTACAGTAGCTCACTCACTGCATTTGATTTTCACTCTATTTATAGTACAATAATTATAAACAACCGATGTTATTACTAAGCCTATTTCAAATGTTTTTTATCTTACAGTTGATGATAACATTCACACAGACAGACATGTATTCGCTCTTTTATAATTAACTTGATATTTTACTAATGTGCTACTCTCTATTTTTAATCTAACAAAAATTATTTGATCATTTAACATCTGTTTATCCCGTCAGCTGGTCAATTAAAATTAATATCTATAAAAATATCATTGCAACTTTACGCTGTGTGGGGCAAAAACCTATGGGAATTTCAAAAATCTTAAAAAAATATTGACTTAAAAATCAATAATATCTTTTGAATAAAACCAATTTTATCAACATCAGTCAAGTAATAAGTTCAGAAAGTGAGTGAACTAAAGACCCGATTGTTTTAATATACAGGATTTAAATGTCAGGTAATGCCTTGAGAAACAGACCTAGGATTAAGAAGTGAACAAATATTGTATTAAAACTAATTGCAGACATTTATACCTTTAACTTGTGTTTGGATAAATAATAATAACATGAAATTGGATAAAAGTAAATAACGTAAATTTGGATAAATTCATGAAAAAAATTATAAGTGCTGGTTAAAATGAGTTTTGAAATGTAATGGTTTGCACACTGCTTAATGTAAAGCGATATTAAAAATGTTCTTTTTGAAATGACTACAGTAGAGCCTCACTTATCTGACGTAAACGGGCCTCGGTGACGTCGGATAGTTGGGAGAGATAATAAAAATTCTAAATAGTACTAATAAATTAATTTTATTAAGGGCTTACAGTACTGTACTAACAACAACTCTTGTTCAATTTTTATAACAAAAAAAGCAATTAATTTTTTTTGAATACGTTAAAAAATTTACTTTTATATTGCCTTAAAAAATTGTTTTTACATCTTACATTTACATTGCTTATTAAATATGTTTACAAAATTTTAATATGCCTTATAAATTGGCTTATTAACATTACTTTATGGTATTCAATACTGTAAAGCAATTAAACTTCAATAAAAAAACTAATGTGTGTCAGGAAACTTCAGACATAGAGTTTATTGATAAAGTATATAGTTCTATATATACTCTGTGAACAAAAGTGCATGAATCACACAATTGCTGTTCCCCTCCCTACGAGTGTTGTCTGTCCTAAAAATACCATTATTTTTAGATACTCAACTCATTGACATAAATGATGTAGTTTACTCACAAGGTACAGTCCTCAAGGTAAGTCAAGTACAGCAAACAACAAAACTGCACTGGTTGAACAAAAACCTCACCAAGTAGTGCTTAACACGTTCACCACGATGTGCGCCACCGGTGGTAAACGCTAAAAATCTTTGAACAATTAAATAAGTATTTATCTAGTGTACTGTGCTAAAAATGACTATGTTTTCAAGGTTAACACATTAAATATTCAGTAATGTTTGTACAATATATATTTTATATGATTGTTACAAATGAGTTTGTTGAATGATACAAATAAAAATCGAGTGTGGCTGAAAAAAACATTTTGCAATGTTTGTGATGGGAATCCTACAATGGGCCTTGACTTTTTAACAAATGTTATTAAAATCTTGTTATTTTATCAGACAAACTATTTTCAGTATGACAAACTTATATATTTTGGCTTACTTATTATAAAATAAAATTCTTGTTTTAACTATAATGTAAAACCTGGTATAGTTCACTGAAACATGCGCCACCGGTGGACATAAGGTCCATATTTAGAATAAGATACGTTTTAAGATATGTACAACAGTCACATGAAACCCGGCTGCAGTTTAGAACAAGTATTGTTGCCATTAAAGTGTGTGCCACAGGTGGCTCATGCCGAGGTTTTAAAAAGATCCCCATGTACCACTGGTGGCGCACACCGCAGTTTTGTGAAGATATATTTTTTATTACTAACAAGGTATCGTGGTGAACATGTTATACCATCATACGTGTTTTGGTAGGTGGAAGTTACAATACAAACAGTTTTCTGGACAAGTATGTTGGTAGAAACTGAATGTCGGATAACGAGGCTGTACTGTATATAACAAAGGTGCCAAATTTATATCCTTCAATAATTGTACCAAGTAAAGTACAGCTTTCCTGTAAATGTTCAGTAATTTTAGTAAAATGTAAATAGATTCTGTCTAACATGTGAATATTCTTCAGTTATGATGTAGGATATCTACATTCTCTAGTCAGGATTGAAGTGCCTAATTCAGCCTTCAAAGGATTGATCTCTGTGACGTGTGCAGAAATCCATAGAGGTTCTCAATACATAATTATTTTAGTTTTAAAATATGTTGTCTTTCAAAATGTTTAGTTTCTGAGATGTTTGTGGAAACTTTTATGATGAGATATTAAATATTGCCAAATGATGTTTATAATGGAATTGTTGCTGAATAAATTATATATTGTGTTTATTTTAGTTAATTTTTATTTACAGCCTGTATTTCCAAATGAACTCTGGAATTTAATAAGAGAAGCTGTATAGCCATGTATGATGTGTTAATTACATTCTTGTTAAATTTAATTATATGTTTTATAAAAACATTTCTAACCGTTAAACAAATTAAAATTTAAAAAAATTTTATATATTTTGTAAACTATTGTGATTGTTTATTGAGTTATCGTTAACAACATAAATAGTTTACGAGGTAGAAGTGATAGTGATTGAAATTTTAGTTATCGGTTTTCTTTTTCTACAAACTAGTGAATTTTTATAAGACATTTAACTCTAACCTAACCTAACCTAACCCACCCGCCCACCATACACATTCAATGATACAGACCCACCCGCCCACACATACAATGATACTATTGTTTATGAATAGGTTTAATCCAAAAGGTTAAAATAGCGGAAATTTTCTTTTAAATAATCCATAATTTTATCCATCATACCATCTTTAAAAAGATATAATCAAACCATTTTAACACTTTTTCAAATTGCTCACACGAGTACTTGAAAATAGTTGTTGAGAAAGTGCTAACTGGTCTCTAGTGAGTTACATAAACACTCAGCCACTTTTTCTTTGAAATGACCGAGTTCAAATGGCATTCAAATCTGGGAGGGATAAGGAGAAAGTCGAAGTATTCCGTGAAATGTATAATTTGGTCTATTGTATAAGTGAACTGAACGTTGCTTTTTGTGAACAAGTAGTGAGAACTTAGCCTTTATGATGGGTGCCTGAATATGAATATTAATTTAAGTAAGCCAATTAAATATTTTAGTGCACTTAATGATGGTTTCTTGTTGTTTATAATTGTGACCTTATTCTACAAGAGATTTAGAAGAAATTGATTTTAAACGCACTTAGAAAAACTGTAGTTAATTTAATCGTGGCAATCTCCTGTTTTTAGTTGTGGCTTAAAAATAAATCCAGCGTTTTTTTACAAATCTGCTTCTTCTCCAGCATGCCCCTTTCCGATTGTTTTGATGTGTTATATTTTATTGTCTGATTACTAACACGATGATGAATGATATGATGAAGATATGTTTCGTTAATATACACAATATCCTTTTGTTCATTTTTAATTTCTGTTATGTATTGTCCTCTACAAGCTGCGAACACTGCTTTTTCTACTAGAATATTTCAATCTCATTGGTCTGTTTCCATTGAAACTCCTTTCCTCTTAACAAATCTCTTAAATATTATCTTCGACAATACAAAATATCTTCATCCTGAAATTTTTTCTATATAGGCATGATCTTTTTTGTCAGTATAAATTTGTTCTCCCAATTACACATATTTAGTAATATTGTCAACTACAATTTCTTTCTTATGGCTAGTTTTATTTAGGGTTGGTATTGAGTGACCTATAAGCATTGCCTGCTTTCCTCTGCTACAGATTGGGCCATGGTTCTAGGCGTGTAGGAGAGGTAGTGCAAGCGAAATGTGAATATCCCCCACCATACGTCTATTGTCTATAGTCTGTTCAAAATCTTATTTGGGTTGGCTGCTATGTTTATATAGTTTCATCGGTTGTGCATGTCTTTTTGAAATTAAAGATAAAAAACTGGAATAAAGACTGAGATAGTAATAACAATAATAATTAAAATAATAGTGCTTCTTCTATAATATTGTGATTTTGGTTATTTATTGGGCACGAGAAAAATGTTAACATTCATTAAATAATAAAAATATATTTTTAAAACAAAACAAAAAACAGCTGATTTAGTTCTATCTGAGAACACCGTAATTATAAAATACGGTAGGTATCATGACGAGGCTGTGCAGTAGACTGTGACATCACAGGGGTGAAATTAGCTGGTTTGACTAATCTATTAAATACTGGTAACCAAATCAACCAATCACGTGGAAGTATTTTCGAGGTACCGTGTCCAAGATGTTTATTTTTTAACATGAATGTACAACTATTGTTGGAAGGGAAATCCTTTGATGCGCATGCTCAAACCACACGCCAAAAACTATGGACTGGTCAATCGTTACCACTGCACGTGTGTGGGTGGGCGGGTGGGTTGTTACCACTGCACGTGTATGGGATCTTCCCATAGAAGCACGGCATTCTAACACATAGACAGTATGTTAAATCTAATGGAGTATTCTTCGACAATACCACTGTACATGTATGGGTGGGTGGGTTAATACCAATGTACGTTATGTGTGGGCGGGTGGGTTAATATCACTGTATGGGTAGGCGGGTGGGTTAGTACCACTGTACGTGTATGGGCGGGCAGGTGGGTTAATACCACTGTACGTGTATGAGTGGGTGGGTCAATATCACTGTTAGGTGGGTGGGTGTACAGGTTGCTTCACTGGTACTTTGTGCTCCTGAAAATGAGTTGCACTATGTATATTATTTCCTGGCCCATTAGCGGTCTTGAAATAGATGCCACAAAGACCAGATACATCCAGAATTAATAATTTACAAAGGCTTCATTTATAATTAAATTGTAACTACTCATAATCATAATTCAGATGAATGTAAAACTAGTGAAACAGGTACAAGGAAAATAAATAACTCGGTTATGTGATACAATAATGGTAATACATCAAACAAAGATTATTATTAGGAAAACTTTAAGTAGTATATAATGAAATAACGCATGTTGCATGTTCAGAGTAATTCAAAGCCATGATGTTAATAAATCAGCTGCTAAATATTTTATCATCTGACATTTGGTATTTGCCCTTACTGCATGTGACAGATCCACGGCACACTTCTTTTTGTCAGCCATTGGATAATAGTATAGTTCTAAAAACATGTTTCACATAAATTAATAATATTTTACGGATAAATTATAATATATATGATAATAATATTTTCATAGAGGCCAAAGTTACTAAGAAAAAAGGATTTTTTTCTTAGAGTTAAGTTATGATCTAGAACTTTGAACTTAAAATTGCACCTAGTCTCATATGAATGGTCAAATCTAAAATCGTGAAATGTTAGTTGGTTTGTAATATTTTCAAAAATAAAAAGTAATTGTAAGTTAAAAATGTCTACTTTATTAACAAACAATCAATTAAAGTATGTTTTGTTCTGTGAGAAAATTCAGATGTCCATCCAAATTTAAATTTTTATTCACTTTTAGTCCTAAAATCTTATGAGATTCAGTAAAATTTATAGAACCATATAATAACATGCTCTTTGCAATATTTCATGCTATGGACAGCATGGAAGGCGTTTGAAAGGGAATGATTGAATTTTTAACTTGGATTCATTGAGTAAAAAACCATACCAATTTTTTCAATTTTGTCAATGAACAATGCATGCAAACCATTATAGTTTTAAATTTTTATTAAAAACTTATGTATCATCTGCATATGAAAGAAATAATAGTAACAGCATAAGAAAAACAATGGTCTTATAATGGATCCTTGAGAAACAGCACTACAAAATTCTCACTCTGAGGTAAAATTTGCTGCATATTTATTTATTGACTATCACTTCCAATGGTATACACGATTTTGATACATAATAAATTACATAAATATTTAGGGAACAATTTAAGTTACCTATATACCATAATAAAACAAATATTAAAGGTTTATAATAATATAATATGAATGAATAAATGATTATACCTAACACAGTGATAGTGACCCAATAAATTATAGTAATAAATACTTAACTAACAACAGTGTAACAATAACAGAAACATCACAATGAGATACATAAATAAATATGATATACAAAACAGCAACAATAAAGTATAAAAAATAGTACCAATCCCAAACTCTAATATATAATTTTCAACAAATAATCAGCAATTAATAAAGTAAGGGTACCTTCCTCTTAAAAGAAGACGATATTGCTTCATGGAAGACATCAATCTGAGTAGCAGCCGCACCCCCAATCCTCTGAGGTCATGCCAAGCCACTGATATATTTTTTCTGTTTCTTTTCTCTTAGATGTAATATTATCATTATTATTTGTTTTTTTTTCTCCTGTGGCCTCTGGTATGAGGAGTTTATTTTATATTTGTCATTTGTATTGTATTTCATAATATGGATATTAAGTGTTTTTGTTACTTAAGTTTTCCATTCACCAGGAAACAGCTTTATTGATAACTACTCGGTCCTCTCGCACAGGCTTTAGCCCATGAGAGGATCATTCTCAGTTATATTTTGTATTGTTTCTTTTGTACTTTTCTTTTTTTGAGAATAAACTGATTTTGATTTGATATGAGAATAAATATGTGGTTGGTACCTGTGGCCAAAGACAGTCATAGACCTTGTTCTCCTCTAAACACACAGATCAATCTGCATCATGAGCTCAGGGCAGTCAAGCAAGCCATTAACTTGAATAGAAGGAAAGATCGGAAATTTTACGCCTAAGATGAAGAGGCTGCAGACTAAAATGACATTCCAATTCTATGATGGGGGTCTCCAAGTAGGCGTAGCCCAGACACTCTTCAAGTGTACTGACGAAATGGACCTGTGTCCTGTTTCATAGCAGTCCAATTTGGTATGGAGATCAAACCACAGAGCCACAGCACACAAGGGGTTTATATAGTTCCAACAGTGAGTAGGGTGATCTGAAGTGCTTGATGGATCTGTTGATAGAACCAAGAAGAGAATATGCTTTGGATGTAATATTAAGGATGTAATCAAATGGGCTCTGAGTTTAGGTAAAGGTCTCTTACCTGGTCAGCTCTACTTAGTACAATTACGCCAAAACATGAATACAGTCACAAGAGTGAGAAGTAGACCACTTTCCACTTGGAGACATTTAGTTCCATGGCATTTACAATTTCTTGCTTCTTAGTTTTAAGTAATGTCTACGTATATGGCTGTTCATTAGAACTACTTAAGCCATATGCCTACTAGACCCATATTCCTTGTTATTTTAAGGAAAGAAAGTGAAGTGTACTTGTAGTATACTTTAGTTCCATGGCATTTACAAGGCAATTACAATTCCTTGCTCCTTAGTTTTAAGTAATGTCTACGTATATGGCTGTTCATTAGAACTACTTAAGCCATATGCCTACTAGACCCATATTACTTGTTATTTTAAGGAAAGAAAGTGAAGTGTACTTGTAGTGTACTTTAGTTCCATGGCATTTACAAGGCAATTACAATTCCTTGCTCCTTAGTTTTAAGTAATGTCTACGTATATGGCTGTTCATTAGAACTACTTAAGCCATATGCCTACTAGACCCATATTACTTGTTAATTTAAGGAAAGATTGATTTTGATTTCTAAATTTACAAAGTACACCAAATGTTGTGGATTCAATAAGTACCTTCCTGGGTTGTTTTTATATATTCCATTGGAATGTTAGGGATTCTGTCTCCTGAAAATGTACCGTAAAACGGGGTGAATAGAAACAATTTTCAACTTTGGTTTAAAATTTTGCATATTTGTAGTTGTTTTAGGTACACCATTTTTTCCCCAAATACAGGTCTCTGTTAGACCTATTTTTTTATGGTATTTCCATTTTTTTATCTCATTTCATTTTAATGAAAACAAATAAAAACATGGTGTTTCTATTCACCCCGCAGATGGGGGTGAATAGAAACAGTACTTCAATTTCATGTGTTTTTCTATTGAAACATATTGAGGGTGAATTGAAACAGACAAATATGGATTTTTGGTCAATAAATGAATACAAACAAATTTATTTCTCAACATAATGATTTATTTAAGTACATAAACAAAAGAAGTTACATAAACTGTGCCCTACGGTAAGTAAACAAATTGGAATAGGAAGACAACCACCGTATTTAACAAGATTAAATGATGATTAATAAATTGTGAAGTCAGACAGGTCATCTTTGAAAAACATCATATCTTTGAATCGAGCACTTGAGCAAGATACTGGAGAAGATAGTTTCAGGATGACGTCGTTTCTAGAGACAAGAGATTCTTCTTCAGTTATGGTAAACTTGTTAGTTTGTGGAACTCTTTTCAAAAATTTTCCAACGAAACCTTCGTCTTCAAGGCCAGCAACCTTGCATATATAACATCTAACAGATGTTTTTGTTTTACCATAAACTTTGACCAACATGTAGTCATCTTCACTGATGACGAGGTTTTCGCCTGAGGCCCCGTTACTTTCATCTAGATCAGAGAAATATGAAGATTCACTATCCTGCACTGAAAAGTCCTCTTCATCTTCTGATGATATCTCCACACGCTTTCGGCTTTTCTTTGGCTGAACCTGTTTAGTACCTGAAGTACCTGGGTTTTGGCCAGTAGAACGTGAAGTTTGGGGAATCTCATCGTCCTCGACGAAGTCCTCAACACCGATACTTTTGCCAGGTTTCACATTTACTTTGGTCCTTTTTTGCCTTATCTTAGGAGTCTGATCATGACACAGACTCTGAAGGAGCTCTTGGAAACTCCTGTCAACAGCTTCAGTGTTCTTTTGAATGTTTTCAGGATTCTGATTTTCCTCATCATCAATGATTTTTGGAAGCATAGACAGCACTTTGTTCCTGTTTAGAGGCACTATACCGCACTTCTTAAAACCGCTGATCACATTTTCTTCCTTCAATGAATCACACAACTTTTTCAATAACGCGGGAAATTTGTCCTTAGGAACAGTTGCTTCTGCTCTTCCTGGGCCCCTTTTCCACTCTTCGAGAATCTGCCGCCATGTTGATTTCAAGGGGCGAAAAAATGCAACGTCTAGAGGTTGTGTGAGATGGGTGGAGTTAGCTGGGAGAAAAATAAAACTTATATCATTGTCTTTACACAACTTCACAGATTCCATTGATAAGTGGGAAGACAAATTGTCCCCAATCAGAATTTTTCGACCCGTTTTGTTTTTCAGGTACGGAAGAGCAACTGTCAGTACCCAATCTTCAAAGCAAAAGGAATCGAACCAGCCAGACTTTGTTCGATTGTACCTGGCGTTTTTTGGCCCACCTTCTGTCCAGCTTTGGTACAAGTGCATTGCCTTATTCACAACATAAGGTGGTAAAATAGTGCCATCAGCAGCGGCTGCAAACATCACAGACGTAGATGACTTTGACGAGTTTATGACTCTTTCTGGATATTTTGTCCCTCTACGTATAATGACCTTTCGCTTACCAGGGTCATCACTTAGATTAGTCTCATCGTAGTTTACGATATTAGATAAAGGCACATCCTTTAATTCATTTGTCAGTTCATCAAAATAGTTGTTAATTGTTTCTGGTGTTACACCAGCCCTCGAGCGTTTAATATTCTGACACATTCTCACGGCCAGTTGTTCCTTACGACGTTTTATAAATGATTCCACAAAGTCACGGCCGGGGAGGTTATCTTTAATCCTCTTAACTTCTTTCCCTCTCCGGTCTAAAAAGTCTTTTACAAGGAGTCGTAGAGTTGTAGTGTCAATGGGATAACCCCATTCGCCACATATCTTAAGCCTATCAACAAACAGCTGTTCTTCTTCAAGAGATAATGCTGTCTGACCACCATGTTTCTTCATATTTGGACCTCTTTTCAAGTGTCGATAAAGAACACTATAATGCAAACCATGTTTTTTTTCAGCAGACTTTCGAAGGCTTAATCCATTCTGTATGTCAGAAATTGCTTTTTCGATTGTTTTTGGATCGTGCTTTTTGTAGCTACCTCCAACCACGTGTTAAAGTTAAAGCTTAAAGTAAGCCTTAATCTTTTATATGGATAGATAATCTATGTTTTGAACAACTATTTACTTCTATGAACAGTACACATTCTGACTTACCTGGAAAGTTCAAAGTAGATGAAAAAACAGCATGAATCATGTGCAACATTCAAGAAGGCAAACAAATAGGAACCAGTGCTGCCACCCAAACAAACCATTATTTCCCTTTTAGCCTAAAGTGTACCAACTTAAAAAAAAAAAATAGTTGCCACTATTTGACCATAGTTATGTAAGAAATAAATTATATATATAAAAATGAAGTTTTGTTTCTATTCACCCCATTTTACGGTACCAAATTAAAATATTCCTGTTGAAGATAAATTTGAGAAGGACTTGAGATTGCAGTAGTAGTTAGTCACAGAATATTGGGTGATTAAAAATTTCAGAGAACTTCTTTATCTAAACTATCTATATTTGATGAAATATTGATTTGGTTCGTCACCAATAATTGGTGAATTTTAGTAAGTGTATTTCAAATTTACGAGAAAATAATCTATCATCGTAAATAAGAGAACATTAGTACTATGACCCATGTATCTATAGTAACAGCACTGATAGTTGTACTGGTGCATACAATGCCTAGTTTTTGTGAAACAGAAACTAATGAAACTATATGTTTAATTTTTATTTAGTGCAAATTCACAATAATTGTGTATTTATATATTGTACCATAACGACAAATAACCTATAGCAAAATATCTGTTTATAGATAATGATTGTTTTATTGGATCATGATATTGATGAAACATTCAATGATCTATTGGTTGTGACTAATACATAATGTGTAAATGTTCACTGAAATGCAGATCTGCAAGAATATTTTTAAATGCCTTTACACCCATAAATCGTTTATTACCTATTGCTGGGTGCCAAAGGCCCCAAGTTACATCATCACCCTATGTTCTTGATGTGAAAATAACAAGAATGAAACTTCTAACATCTATAGTTGTTACCAGTTTGATTTGGAAGGAATTTTTAGGGAGTTAAAATGAAAACTTTCAGACGCAATTTTTTAGATGGTACAATAGCTGAAACTCAAACTTCTTTATTTCGTTGATAATATAAATTACATGAAATGAGTCGGTTTACATAGGTAACGAAAATGTTGTTAAAAATAAAATATTACTAACTAATTCTAAATCTATATATAATCTACAGATTACTGTCAGCATCTACCTGACAATACTCCCGAACGCCATAGAAGGCCCCGTCCTGAATATAGTCTCTAACTCTCCGTTCGAACAACCTGGCTCAAGTGTCCCCCCTTATTGATGCAGGCAAAGCGTTAAAGAGTTTAATTCCTGTGGATGTTAAGTGACTCTCGAAAAATGATGTTCTGTGTTTCAGAATGGCGAGTGTATATTTATTTCGTAAATTATGGCTATGGGTTGTTGTACTTGAGAAGGTTTGGGTGTGCCTCTTAACAAATTTTATACACTGGAAAATATATAGAGAGAAAAATATAAAAATTCTATAATTCTTAAAAATCTGTTTACAGGTTTGTCCATATTGCTTTTTAAAAACTGCCCTAATCGCTTTTTTTTAAGTCTAAAAAGAAGGTTGGTTTGAGCACTTTCACCTCTCCAGACTGCTACTCCATAGTTTAAATAGGGAAAACCCAGGCCATAATACGCAGTAAGAAGTGACGTGTCAGTCACGGCAGCAAGTCTTCTGATTACAAATATTCCTGACGCTATTTTTCTACTGACTTCATTAATGTGGCTATGAAATTTAAAATTGTTATCGAGCACTATTCCTAAAAATGTTACTTCATTGCACTGAGGTAACACAGAACCATCAACACTCAAGTAAATGTGTGGTAGATGAGACAAATGCTGAAATTAACAAGATGAGTTTTTGATGTATTCATTGTAAGATAATTTTTCTGAACCATTGACTTACTGATTTCATTTCATTGCATGCTTTTACTTCAAGCTGGTGTTGGTCAGAAGCCCAACAACCATGGAAGTGTCATCCGCAGACAAAAAAGAGAGTGGCGCACCTCCTGTGGCAAATCATTCATAAAAAGAAGAAAAAGGAAGGGACCCAAAACAGATCCTTGGGGCACCCCTACATGAGTGATGGCGATAGAAGAAGTTACAACATTTAGGCATCCATCCCTTCCTATAAATGGCATCCGAACAGCTACATTTCGCTCTCTGAGGAAAGTAGAGATCCAACTATAAGCAGGATCCCTAACTCCCAGAAGGGAAAGTTTTCTGAGAAGCCTTTCATGGTTTACAAGATGAAAGGCCTTCGTTAGGTCAATAAAAATGCCAATGCTTAGCTTCTTTGAATCTAGATCATTAATGATAGCAGATATTAATGAATTAACAGCATCTATTGTGGATCTTTGTTTTATCAACCCGTATTGATGTGGAGTCCATAAGTTATTTTTTTCAATGAACCGGAGAAGACTGCTGACAAAAACCTTTTCTAGAACCTTCAAAAAGTTAGAAAGCAAAGAAATCGGCCTATACTGATTACAATAGAATTTGCTCCCTTTCTTATGATCTGGCCGAATGATTGCATGTTTTAACACTTTAGGGAATTTGCCATTTTCGAACGAGAGGTTACATAGATCGTAGCTCAGAACTGGAGCTATGATGTTGATTATTTGTTTCAATAATTTGGTTAAAATATTGTCAGGCCCTGATGACTATTTACACTTCAGGTCATTAACAGTATTAATAATTTCCTGATCTGTAACCGGAGAAAGGAAGAATGTTTGGAGGCAGTTTATATGATTTACAGAGTCAGGAATGAAAGTATTACTCTGAGCCGAAGTGTGTTTAGTAGACGTGAAAAACTGACAAAACCAATTGACCTCCTGTTCGGGATGCTCAATATGATTACCATCATTGTCAATAAGAACTATATTTTCGTTCTCTCTACTGGAAGAAGATTGAAAATCCTTTATGACAGTCCAGAATGCCTTTGATCTATTTAGATCGCTTGAAATTTTCTCGGAAATTCTTATAGCTTCTTCCCTACGAATGAGCCTCCTGTATTCATTTTTCTTATTTTTATAAGAAATCCTAAGAGGATGGGAAGCATCCAGGTCCTTATTAGTATTATACAAGTCTCTCAGCTCATCTATCTCCCGTAAGACCTCAGAATTTAGATTAGGTCTGGAGAATGGTTTATTCTTGCGAGTTGTTGATTTGCGTAGAGGGAATGCAACCTCAAAACAGAATTCCAATGCTGTCATAAAGTGTTCAAAACCTGTATCAACATCCTGGGAATGGAAGACATCATGCCAGGATTCTCTCACTAGAAAGTGTCTAAAAGTGTTAATGTTTTGAAGTGAAAATTTTCGGGTTAACTTAAAACAAGATTTACTATTGGAAGGGGGATCTGGACATTCAATATGGGCTGTTTGTCCATGGTGATCTTAAATAGTTGTGACCACAACTTCACTATGAATTATTTCGTTACAAATGTTTGTAAAAATGTTGTCAATACCAATTTTTAGAGTTTTTAATTTCTCTCGTATAGGTTGTAATAGTATGCCTCAGTCCAAAGGCAGACATTAAATTAATAAATTCCAACGTACGTACACTGTCGTCAAAAATGTCAATATTAAATCTCCTAGGACAACTTTTACATCTTTTCAAATTAGTTTGTCTAGGCACTGGCCAAGACGAGAAAAAAACTCAGTGCAATAGTACTCAGGTAACCGGTATACTGCCAGAATAATTATTTCAAAATCTGGTGAATATTTAACCATTGCTGCAGCAAGCTGACAGATGAGCTCTCAAGCATACAAGGAAACATTAACGTTCCCTGGCCGGAATTAAAATGCCACCCTTTTGCCTTTGTGACACACAAAGGGTTGAAATTTTTCTATAATTAGGACATGTAAAACTTTGAAACTCTGAGTCGTTTAGGTTATGTTATGACAGACAGATTATGCTTGCTGGTTCAATTTTCGTATGTATTTCAAGTAGTTTCTGATTTGTTTTGATGCCACAGATATTTAGATGGAGTATACTTGTATTTGGCTTATTTGTCTGAAACCCCGATTCTAAATCTGCTACCGTCTTAACTGCTGGAATCTGAAAAAAGACAGTATATATTTTTAAATGTTGTATTCCTTTAGATTCATGAAAATTCGTAGTCACTAGTTGTGCAAAAATGTGTTTCAGACAAAAATGTGTTACGATAGGGTCTTCAGGCACTTTCTGCAGAAGGAGACGTGGTCCAGTGTCTTCGATGCTACTGACTCAAATAGTAAATTCAATGCCTTTTTTAATTTAATAAAATATCACTTTGATGTTTGTTTTCCTTTTGTTAAGAGCAAGATCAAGGCGAGAGTTTCTTTCTTAAAACCAAAACTCAGTCAGCATATTTTGAAGCTCAGAGACCGGCTGAGGTCTCTTTATGAGGCGACTAAGGACTACGCCTCTGTGCACCCACTTCGAATGGAGTATAGACAACTCAAGCGGGAATACAGAAGGGCAATAAGGAAATCTAAGTCTGATTTTGTAGCAGATAGGATTTTTCATTCTTCTAACAAGGCAAAAACTATGTGGAACGTGATTAATGAACAGAAAACTTCAAAATCTAATAAAACCCAAAATATTTCATTGAAGGCAGACAATGGATATCTTATTGACGATCCTGTTGTCGTTGCGAATGAATTCTGTAAATTTTTTTCCAACCTGCCCAGTAACTTCTCTTCTCAGCATGCTCCATCATCCACTCCATGTATATTTCGAGCTCCTCTGCAGTCTTTATTTTTGAGGCCTGTAAGGCAAGAAGAGGTTTCGGAGGTGATTATGTCTCTAAAGTCAAAACATTCTTTTGGGGCTGATGGCATTTCATCATATTTGCTTAAACAAGTTCCTGATTTGATTTCAAGTCCCTTATCTCATATAATCAATCATTCATTTCAATATGGTATTTTTCCTGAATCACTTAAGCATTCCATAATTAGACCTTTGCATAAAAAGGGCAGTAAAGAGGAGTGTTGCAATTACAGGGCAATTTCCTTAATATCTACATTCTCTAAGGTTTTTGAGAAAGTTTTCCTGATAAGACTTGTTGATTTTGTTAGTAAGAACAACATTATGTCTCGTTGTCAATTCGGATTTTCAAAGGGAAAATCCACGAGTGACGCCATTTATTCCCTAATATCTACTATTGTTGAGGCCCTTGATAGGGGTGAATCTGCTGTGGGAGTGTTTTTTGACCTTACCAGAGCTTTTGACATGGTTGATCATTGTATCCTCTTACAGAAATTAAATGCTATGGGACTTAGAGGTACTTCCCTGACCTGGATCGCGTCATATCTGTCGGGAAGGGAGCAAACCGTGCAAGTTTCATTTATTGATTCAGATGGATTTGAACGAGTGCCTTATTCAGAAGCGTGTCCTCTTCTGAGAGGTGTCCCACAGGGCTCGGTGCTTGGTCCGATCCTTTTCCTTCTCTTTGTTAATGACCTGTCCCAAGTTTCATCCAGCTCACGGGTTTGTCAGTTTGCTGATGACACTTCAGTTTCTGTGACATCACTAAACAGATCTGACTTGGAGGTTAGAGTTTATGAAGTTTCAAATGCACTAAGTCAGTGGTTTCGAAATAATAATTTATACCTCAATAATAACAAAACTCAGATCCTGGATTTTCATATAAGCAGTGCTCGATTTCTAAAAATTGAGGTACCGGAACTCTGTTAAGGGCGGACACACCGGGGGGTCTGGGGGGTATTCCATACCCCCCCAGCAAAAGGGGGGTCCGGGAGCCTTCGGAAAATTTTCAAAATTTCAGTTTAAAATTACGCATTTTTAGGCTGTTTTTACTTCTCAATCAACAATAGTTTAGTGTTCAAAAAGTAAGGCTTGAAACAAATATTTTGACTAATCAAGTAAGAAGAAATTTCAGTCAGCAACATCAACACTTTAACACAGTCAATCAACAAGTCAAACTGCCAACCACGTAAGAAAGGGAGTATTCGGTTAAAAAGAAAGAAATATTTTATTGAACTCAAACTTTTTAATAAACATAATGAAAAGCAGTAAAACAATACAACATAACTGTTTCAAAAATTGTTCTTAAAATATACTCCAAAACTTCATCATGTTTTCTTCGTATTTGCCTTCTCTTGATCTTTCCTTACTCTTGACAGCTAGCGCCGAGTGGTGTCCAGAAACCAGCCAAGAGTTAACATACTTCTCTGGATCAAACAGTCTAAGAGGAGGTCCATTAATTTTCAAAAACATCAGGCCAGAAACCGTTCTTATGTTGAGTGAAGATCGCAGCGGTGTAATTATTAAGTTCATCTGAGAGAATCCTCTTTCACATTCACTTGATGAAATGGCAACCGAGTCAATTGATTGTTTTACAGGATTGAGGCTTTCTGGTAACTCTCTGGAGTAGATATATTCGCGTAAACCTGTAATTAACTGTCTTTCGTTAAGTTTGAACCTGGAAGCAAGTTTCCTCATTTCATTTTCCCCAAAAGTTATTGGGAGTTTCGTCGGCCAGGTTTTGGTATCCATAACTTCAAGAGTTGTAGCTAACTCAACATCTTTGTCATCAAGTAGTCTCGTTTCAATAGAAGTTTTAAGGGCCTCGTAAAATATTTTGGGGTTCAATGGCTGATTGTCTGATCTCCCTTCTTTTGTATGGAGAGGAACCCCGAAAAAAGACAAGTTGTTTACTGCTTCTTGAGCCATTGTTGAGTAGGACCCTGGAACTGTTTTTCTTTCTTCAAATAAACCAACTGTGATTAGCAATTTTCTGTTCGCATAGTTCAAATCTGCATTCCGATGTTGTAAAGCTTCACTTAGTTCTGACAGTTCTTGCAAAGCATCTGCCATCAATCCCAGGTCTAGAATGAAATTAGTTTCTGTGATTTTGTTAAGAAGTCCGGAAAAAGTACTTTTATCTTTGCTGTCTCTAGACGGGTCATTTGAAGCTTCTTTAAAGTGTTGGACTAATGCTTCATATGACGTCCAAACAGCTGACACAGATCTAAAACTAGATGCCACCCAACGGGTGCTCAAGACTCTTCCAATTTTTAAAATTTCTGTATCCAAAAGAGTTGCACAGCTTCGAAGTTCCCTGCTGTTCTTTGGTGAAGCATGATAGACAACATAGAGTTTGTCAATAAAAGATTTAAACCTATTAACTCCTGAAACAGATTTAATAACGTCTGACACTGACAGCTCAAGTCTATGGTTTGCACAGTGCCAAACAATAACAGAAGGAAATTTCTCACGAAATAATGTTGCAACGCCTTTGGGCTTACCGATCATAGTAGCAGCACCATCACAAGTTAAGCTTGTTAAATTATTACTTAAAAATACGTCAGATATTCCATTAGACCGAAGACAGTTCATCAAAGAGTCAAAAACAGCTGTAGCAGTAACGCCATCTAGTTCTATTAGATCCAAAAAGACGTTAGTGGAGCCACTCATACCAGTTTTAGGCAAAGAACACCGAACGTATACTATTAAACTTGACTTATTACTTAAGGACGTGGATTCATCAATTATCAAACCAAGTTTTGTATCATTCTTAATGATTTCATCTATAAAGGTTTTCTTCATTTCCTTACTGATATGCAAAGCAATTTTAGCACAGGCTTTGTCTGAGTGTAAAATGCGACCCATGTTAATCCCATTTAGTTCTTGCAAATCAACTTCCGTTTCAAAATTGTTAAAAGACTGATTTTCTTTAACAACCTTGTACGCCGTTCGGAAAATTTTCCCCGTTATTTCTTTTTCATGAGAGTTCTGTCTCAAAATAGTTTTCTCCAGTTTTCCGTCTTTACTTTCGGTTAGGATTTCAGCAGCTGCTTTATGACCAGCACTCTCTTTGTGGTCAAAAATCTTTTTCCTTAAAGACGTTTGCTTTTTCTGTTTAGTGTCACCATAACTGTCTATTTCAACATTTGCCCATTCTTTTGAAATTTTCATACCTGTTTTTTTCTTAACAGATAAGATCCCTACTTCTTTACAAGTACTGCATCCTAACTTTCCATTTTTAATTAACAACCAGTCATATTTTTCGCAAAAATCAGTTTTTTGAAAATTAGTCCAACAATCTGGCAAGGCATTGTCATTACACTCAACCTTTTGTCCTTGTTCTTTAGAGTGATGTTCGTCAGAATCTGAACTGGTTACCTTTTCAGTGCTAGTTGACAGTTGTAAGGTCGTTGAAGATGGTTGCGTGAGGTTGTCTTCACAATCAATGGTTCGCTTCAGTCTTTTAGTATCACCCGAGGGTAAAAAAAAATCGGTTAACTTTTTGTTCATCTTATTTCACAACAATCACACTCGCATACATTGATAAACTTCAACACAACTAACCTAAGTAACGTAACAGAGATAAATAAAAGAAGACCGTGTGTGCAAGTGGGTAGCGCGTAGTAGAGTACAGTACAGGACAACACGGACTCCCGACTACGGGACTACGACTGAGCAACTGAGCATCTAGTGATGAACGAAGTGGGGAGTAGACGCCAGACGGACGAGTCTATCTCCAACCTGGAGGGGAGGAAGCTATACTGCACGTGCGCGGCGGCGGATGAGTCTATCTGTTTATCTGTTAGCTTCGAGCTACAATTATATGCTTTATTAATAAATTGCGAGTTAATTTACCGTAATAGATAATAGATAATAACATAAGTTTAATAAATCAGTTAAATACATGATGTACTTAATCACGCTCGTAAGTTAACTCACTGACAAAGAATTTTAACTGTTTTCAAATAATTTAGTTTTTTTACAGAGAGAGGTTCTGGAACGCCGTTCCGCCGCGTTCCGCCTGAAATCGAGCACTGCATATAAGTGACAGGAAGCAATCCGAATGTCTAACCTTCTTTGTTGACTGCGAACAAGTTACGCCTAGTGTGGTGACTAAGTTCTTGGGTGTTTACATTGATGACGGGTTGAAATTTGATCACCACATTGACTCCGTAAGTAAGCGTGTTAGTTCTGGAATTTTCCTTCTAAGAAGACTTTCAACTTTTGTTGATGATAGGATTCTTTTGCCAGCTTACTATGGACTAATATACCCCCTCTTATCATATTCTGTTGTCATATGGGGCCACGAATCTTCAAAAACTCATTTTTTATTTAAACTCCAAAAAAAAGCCATCAGAGCCGTTTTTAGAAAGCCCTACAGATATTCTTGTAAGCCAATTTTTAAAGAATACAATATTTTAACTTTTCCGTCCATTTACATTTTTCAGTGTATCATGTTTGTACGTAAGCACCCTGAACTCTTTGCATCTGTCACTTCTTCCAACCGGTATGGGCTTCGTGGTCGACTAAACATTTGTATTCCCCGACACAAGACAAGTTTTTTTGAAAATCATCTAAAATTAAATGCCACTAAACTCTATAACTCGCTTCCTGTACCTATCAAAGCAGAAAAGGACAAACAAATTTGGCAGGGTTGTAAAGGGCATGTTGTTATCTCGTTGCTGTTACAGTGTGAGGGAGTTTTTAGATAAGTAATTAGATAGTAATTAGGATAGGAATAAAATAGTAAAAATAATAGTGCTATAATTATTGTAAAAATAATGTAGACCAATTATTGTTTTGAAGTGGCTGTAATATAATCATTGTGATTAGTATTAGAATGATATTGTATGTGTTATACATGTAATTGGTGTGATGTTTATCTAACGTAATTTATTAATACATATGGATGACGCTATTATGCAATTTTATAATTGTTAAAAATAAAGCAATTTTGATTTGATTTGACTGACTCAGCTGTTAATATGATTTTCTTGATACAAAAAGTTAAGACAATTCATATTGAAGCAACAGAATAACATAATTATTTAGACTATATCCTTCACCGTAAACCCGTCAAAAAGCACTGGACAAATAGACAAAATTAGGTGGGGCAGCAGCACAGTTTCATTGCTTACCGCTCATAAAAATATTTGTAAAAATATATTTTTTCATTGTGTGCTTAATTACTCTGTAGTAGTTTCATCTTTGGATTGTCAATAAAGCTGTCAATAACAGCTGTTCGTAAGCATTGAACAGCTGCGTCTGCGCTTAAAGACTGTATCTGGCATTTTATTGGCTGAGATTTGTTACACCTGACCAATGACAAAGGCTTTTAACACCAGAGCAATAATCTTCAGTACAGTCAGTCGGCGCCTCGGCGGTCTGTTCTGTTTCAATATGGTGGATCAGCTGGTAGACATTATTGAACTACAAGATAATTAATTTGAAAATTAGCCATGATTGTTAGAAAATGGGTTCTATTGCATCAGTATTGCAGTGGCACTGTGAAAAGTGCACATTAATAAATCCCACTGAACAAGTTAAGTGTATAAGATGCGGCACAGCGCGTGAATTCAAACCTCCAAGAAAATCTGGATTCAGGGGTAGAAGTGCAAGTTTTAATGAACGTTCATTTAAATATTCCACATTTACATCGCCTGCTTTAAAAAAGGATATTTTAAGCAATGAACCAATAATTTTAAACACCACAGTTGATTCAAATGTAGAGTCTTCTGTCAAAACAAGGTATGTTGACTAACCTATTTGCAGACAGCACAATTCTTTGTTTTGTACAAGTGTTTTTAAAATGGATATTCTACCTTTATGTGTGAAGTGTAACGTTATTGTTAAACGGAATACCTTCTAAATTACAAATTATGAGCTGTCATTTAGTGGAAAATTGTGAGTAAGTCCATCGGACAAAGTAGGCATGAAGGCTTTAATAGAAATCTTTACAATTTATTCTCAGAAGGGGGCTGTTTTCCTATGCTAATACACCGATAACATGGGTTTCTATTTCAATGATTCGGTCCATAACAATAATCGTATTGTAACCTTGAAGTTTCTTTTAATAGATAACAACTCGTTCTAGTAGAGTATGAGTTGATTTTAAAAAAATAAATCGACTAGATTTTTTTATTTTGATGTTTTTTCTGCTGAATACGAATTTGTAAACTGGTCTATAATATCTCTAATTAACGGCCATGACACGATCAACACTAACTATTAACCACAAAAACCATATTCACCTATATTCCCACTGGAATTACAACAAGGCACCTGAATTTAAAGCAAATTACATATTTTTGTTGAGTAAATAGACAATTAGGCCTCTTGCTAGCCTAGTTGTTAGCACTTCTTCTTCAAATGCATAGGGTCACAGGTTCAAATCCCGGGAGGTCCACTTAAATTTGCCAAGGGTTTGGACCGTTGTCCCTCAACAATGTTGTAATACTATGTTAAAATGCCACTGGTGTAGACAGTAAGAAAAAAGTAGGTTATGTTTGGTTAGGTCAGTAAAAAGTGTATTTTCGACCTGAAAAAATAATTTTATTATAAATCCAATTATATTTTGGTGTTAAGTATATAAAAATGTAACATGAAGAATTGTTGATTAATAACGATTTGTAAAAATAGTTGGTTTCTTCACTACATAGTTTTTAGATTTTTCAGTAAATAAACGATTTTCCGTTGTTGAAATCAACCTCATCATAAATTCATTGGCCTATTTCACCAATTATTTTTAAAAAGAATCTTATTTTCAGAGGTGGCATGAAAGTGTAGAGGTACCAAATTGACTGTTTGTATACTTCTTTCACAGTTAAATTGTGAAACAAAATATTACTCTTGATAATTTTAAATTTAAAAAATCAATATCAACTAATGGTCTACTAGATTGGACCTTTAATAATCATAGAGTTTTTATTTATTTATACACGGTTTACACCATTTATACATTAAAAAAATACATGCATAGTAACAAGGGTAAAAGTACTTATATTAAATGCTATAACTATAATGAAAACACGCTTCGACCACCGTATGTGTTCTGGTGAGTCAATTCCACCGTACGTGTATGGGTGGGTGGGTGGGAATCTATTGTATGTATGGGTAATTCTAAATTTTTGGCCTATAATTGTCAGGTCAGTTTAATTATAATACATAATCAAATGGCTTTTCGTCTAACTCTTTACCATCCCATGCCTAGTTTTTCATGAATCACAAACCATTTTCCAAAAATATAAATTAACATGTCGTCAAACTCTTAACATTCAACTACTTGGCTTAATGGTGTATACATTGGTCGGTAGCGTAGTTGGTTTCAACCTAGCCTCATGAGCTAGCTAAAGGTTCTCAGTTCGATCCCAATCAGAGTCATAATACCTGCCAGTATTTTAATCTTAATATATATATATAAAGATTAAAATACTGCAATCAAGTAAGCAATATAGCCTAGAAATAATAAATATAGGGAATACACACACCTTCAGATGTTATACTAAATAATGCAACCTAAAAATAAAGACACTAGTAATGCACATGCATTCAATCTTAAAATTAAAATCAAGCAATAAATATTACAACTATATATAAATGGACTTATCTCACTAAAAACAGCTTCTGTCAACCAACTCATTAAAATGAAAGAAGTTCAGCTCAGATGCATCAGTAGTGAGGCCAATCCTTTTGGCTTAGTTGTGACAATTTATAGTGTTCACTATAACTCATTGATAATAATAATAACCACAAACCGTACAGTTAAAATAGAACTAGTTGTGGGTTAGTGTTTTGGCCCACTGATAGTAAAGTTGCATTGCTATTATAGGGCTGTCTGGGTCTGTCAACTTCCCCGCGGTGACCTTGTGGTTTGGGAAACTGCTACCTTAGTAGTCAAGAGAATTGCATATTTTATTAGACAGTGAATTGGCATCGAGATGTAGGCTATGCAGTTTTTATCTGTCGGTATCAAATACAATTTGGTCTTCTTCTGAAATGGATTGAAAATACTCTATACTGTGCCTTATTTCAGATATAATAAATCTAGTTTGTATCCTATGGACAGAAATACAATTTTACCATAAAAAATAGGAAAACCAACATTTCAAAGTGGTTAAGTTTTTAGATACCTTTTTTACTTTATATGATGATTTTTTAAAATATTTTGATTTTAACATCGAAACCAAAACTGAACTCCATTTACCTCTATGATAAGTTTTTTTACTATATTGTCATAAAGAACTTCTATGTAGCCTATCACGGCCCATGCATGATAATCTAAATAGCAATACATATTCGGCAGCAAGCTGTCCCAGACAACCTAATTTTAACACATATTTCATCATATTCTTTGGAACAATAATTTACTTAAGTCAGGTTAGTTAAACTACGTGTAAAATGTTTTTTCTAACTAACCCTCAAACGATTTGTTAGATTTTCCAATACTGACAGGCGATTTTTCACACATCAACAGACTTACTTACTTACTCCTGTGGCCATTGGAAACCTAGGTGGTTTTTGGCCTCGCCAACCATGTGCCTCCAAGCTCTTCTATCCTCTGCCAGCTCCAAATCTGCTCCCATTCTTCTCAGGTCCTTCGTCACCTCATCAACCCATCGCATCCTTGGTCTTCCTAATGGTCTCCTTCCTTCTGGTGTACCTCTGAGTACCATCTTTACCATCTCTCTCTCACTTCTACGTTTAATATGGCCCAGCCATCTCAACCTCCTACTCTTAACTATTCCCACAATATCTGGTTCACCATATAATTCTTTTCACTCTCTATTTTTCCTTATCCTCCATACATTTCCTTCTTTTACTGGTCCAAAAATTCTTCTCAAAATTTTATTTTCAAACGTAATAAGGCGTTTCTGGGATTGTTTGGTAAAAGACCAAGTTTCTGACCCGTATAGCAATACAGGTTACACTATAGTTTTATACATTCTTATTTTAGTGTTTTTTGATAGCAGTTTGCTTTTGAATAATTTTATTAAACTCCAGTATGATCTTTCTGCTGCTGTGAGTCTACTCTGAATTTCTATTTCTTCTCTATTATTGTTTGTGATCATCACTCCCAGATACTTAAAAATATTAGTTTTCTGGAACCTATAGTTTAATACTTCTAAGTGGTCTTCCTCATCATCTTGCCTACTTATTTTCATGTAGTTGGTTTTGTTTTCATTTATTTGTAAACCCACTTTTCTTGCTTCTTCAATTAGTACTTCTGTTAGCACTTTTAGATTATTTTTGTTTTCAGCTATAATGGCTACATCGTCTGCTAATGCTAGAAGGTTTATTTTATCAGTAAGTCTTGCCCCTCCTTCACTATTTCTTGTTTTCTTGAGAGCTTCTTCTAGTGCTATGTTGAATAATAATGGAGATAGACCATCACCTTGTCTCACTCCAGTATTTATATTAAATGTATCTGTATATTCTTTCCCTATTTTTACTTTCCCTTTGGATTCGTTTAAACACGTTTTTGCCAACTGAATTATTTTATTAGGTAATCCATACTTTTTCATCATCTTCCACAGTTTATGTCTATTTATTGAGTCGTAGGCTTTGCTAAAATTGACAAACATTACATATATATCTTTGTTGTATTCCCAATACTTTGAGGTTATTTGTTTTAGAATAAATATTTGGTCTGTTGTTGATCTCCCTTTCTTAAAACCTGCTTGGTGGTCTCCTACTATTTCTTCTACATGGCATTTGAGTCTGTTTAAGACAAGTTTAGATAGTATTTTGTATGTTGTATTTATAAGGGATATACCTCTATAATTTTTGCATTCTAGTTTGTCCCCTTTTTTGTGCAGTGGGACTATTACTGCTTCAGTCCACTCTTTTGGCATTTTCTCGCTTTTCCATACTTGTAGAATCAGTTTGTGTAGATGTATGAAAAGTTCTTCGGTTCCATTCTTTATTAATTCTATTGGGATCGCATCTTCACCAGGAGCTTTGCCATTTTTGAATGTTTTTAAAACATCCTTTATTTCTTGTATTGTTGGCTCAACACAAGGAATTTCTTCGATTCCTTGATCTTCTTCCTCCTCTGCCAAAACTTCATCTTCATTGCAGTTCAATAGTTCACAAAAGTATTCTTTCCAAGTTTTTAAAATTTCAGTTGGCTCACATGTTACTATTCCATTCCGATTTTTCACACCTATTACATTTGGTTTAAAACCTTTTTGGAAAAACCTAATTCTTCTGTAAAAGTCTTTAGAGTTATTTTGGTTGCAGTCCTGCTCTGCTCGTAATAGAGTGTTGTTTATATACTTTCTTTTTTCTCTTCTTAGTGTTTTGTTTACTTCTCTATTTAGGAGTTGGTATCTTGCCTTTGACTCCGCCGTGTTATCTGCGAGAGTTTTCTTTTTCGTTTGTCTTCTTTCTTGAACAAGTTTTTGGCACTCTTCATTAAACCATGGTTTTTTAATAATCTTACTTTTTTCAAAGACTGTTTCAGCTGATTCTTTGACCCCTTTCTTAATGGTTTCCCATACCCTTTCTACATCCTCTCCGGCGTCTTGTGCTAATACAGCAAACCTATTCTTCAGTTCGATTTGGTATCAAATCGAAAAAACATATATAAAAAATAAAAAACATCAACAGACGGTTTTTCAAAAATTTATAAAAATTAGTAGGCTACAATTTTATAAACCAACTTTGTAGTTTGCTACCATTTTGTTAACTATGCACTCTCTTGTCAAAAAGTGGTGGAATATACCTATCCACTACAAAATCCTACAGACTGTTTGAAAATAAAAACAGATTGAAAGGTTAAATGAACAAAAAGTACAAATATAACCATAAGTCCTTTAAAAAAAAACTTTATGCTCAATGTAGTGGCGTAGTTTGGTTTTTCCCGAACAAAATTTGCCCTTCTGTTTAACCTGGTTAAACTTTGTAATTTCTAAGATTTGCTGAAATGGTACATAGGCTAAATATTTATTTACAAGTATCAATGGTAAAGACCATTTTTATAATTATTAAAAATTATATAATGATGGCAACATGATAATATGTTAAGTAATAGCACTTGTATTGTTACTATTAAATTATATATTGTTAATAGTAACAATATAAATAACAAGACAATTTATTAAAACTAAATGCCTCAAATTAACAATGAAAAACAATTTAAAATATCCATTAATACGTTGACTGCTAAGAAATTAAATCTGTGACTAACCTAGTAGCTGAAATATGATATTTTTATAAAACTTACCATTTATGTTCAGTATCTTTATTTTATTAACCAACGGCATACACCATTTTACAATATTAAATATGTATTAAGAATACAATAATATGCCTAGATGTGAAGCTAAGTCCAAGATTACATTGGCAGAAGGAGAAGCGGTTGCCAGTTCGGGTTGAAGCCAGGTTGATTGAAATCACCAGCAATTAATATGTACTCAAAGTTGTGATAAACGGATAAAATGTCCACTAGTGAGTCAGAAAACAGTGAATAGAGTCTTGTTTGAGCTTGTGGAGGGATATAGACAGCGCAAACAACAATCTTACAGCTGGCAGTAAGTTTAACTAGCACAGCTCCACTGGTAGATCTGGTTGCAATACTTCAGAGGATGAAAGAGACTTGTGGACAGCAATAAGGACACCACCACCATCCTGCTTGCTATTAGTTAGGGGCGAACGATCCTTCCTATAGACGTCTTATCTAATAAAGCCAATCTCAGATGAAGCGATTGTGGAGTTCAGGTTAGTTTCAGTGAGAATAATAATTTTATTTAAGGACAAGGGAGCAACGACATGCAAAGAGGAGAGTTTGGAACGCATACCATAAACATTTTCATACAAACAAGAGAAATGAGCCGTACCGTTGCTGTTTAATTGTTTTTTGACGGTAAAATTTTAGGAATCCCATTGATATATTTAATGGTTAGGTTAATCTCACCAGACTCTGATCGACGAGACAGCTCCGTTCTAAGACTTGAGATGCTCAGTTTCGTTCTTAGTCCTGTCACGGCTAATAGAGACTCCAGAGAAAATGTCTCCAAGCCTTCATAGAAATTCCCTGGTAGCAGCCTTGGTGATTATACGAACGGAAGCCTCGCAGCCCACAATCACTTTAATCGGACGAGGTTTTTCCTTAGACCCTTTACCTACACGAAAAAGCTTAAAAGAGTCAACTTTTAGATTAGGGTCAATGGCAGTGAGAATAGATTGAAGATTAGCTTTATCATCCTCTATTCTGTTTTGAGCCGTGCCTCCAGCACTCTCACGCATACCAAAGACCATGATATTTTTGGCCCGGAGATTTCTTTCATTAATTTCTTCAATAGGAGAGACAACGCAAGAGTCAGAAGAAGAGGGCTCTTCAAGCGCAGCCAACCTTTCACCATGAGTATCAACCATTGAGGAGACAGAAGCAAGATTCAGAGATAAGGAATCAACTTTATTTTCAACAGAAGTCACACGAGGTTCCAAAGTAGATAGGCAGCTTGATACAGCAGAAACTTCCGCTCTTATCTCAGCAACGTCTTTGGAAATGGCATCAACTTTATTGATTTTATCAAGGAGATTATCGAGCTTAGATAAAACGGTAGTCATTTGCATCGAGAGCTGAGATATGGAGATGCTGGGGGAAGAGACGCAATCAGTACGGGTGCATGACCATTTTACATTATTATCACTGCTCAAGCGATTATATTCTGTTTTATTCATTTTCAGGCATTCACGATGAAACCATCGTTTGCAATCACCATCGCATCCCAATCCATCTTTAGAATCCAAAACTATCTTGACACAAATAGGGCAGGACATAGTGATAAAGTATTTGTAGTACGAAATATAGTCAAGTTACCAACAAAGTTATGAATATTTATGGACACGATCCTAACCTTAAGTTTAGAAAAGAACAAATGTAAGTTAAACTAAATTTCAAGAAATCAGTAACAAAAAGCAAACAGATCTATAAGGTAAGTAACATTAAAGAAACACAATTAAAACAAGATTAAAAGCATAAACATGAAGAAATATCACTAAAATTGATGAAAATTTAGGAGAAATAAAATTTAAACGATTTTACTACTAGTAACAACAGGAGTATCCATGAATGTAAACTCCCAAGCCTGTCAGCAGTTTTTTATCCAATAATGACGTCATAAATTAATGACGTAAGATCCAGACATCAGCTATTTAGCAAGTCATTCATTAAAATCCATATTTTCTAGCCCCTGAGCTGCTTATAAGACTAAATTAAATAATTACCTTCGTCAATCAGCTCATAAGTTCGTAACAAATGTTACGGCCGTTTCGACATCAAAGTGTCATCTTCAGACATTGAAGTTCAGCCATAAGGCGTCGTTGAAATATAAATTAAAAAATAAAAAACTGACACAAACAACACATACATTACGCACATTACGAAAACAAATATTACTTAACAGGCCTGTTCCGAGACACACATTTCACGCACTCGGGCAAGTAGCTGACTGAAATTATACTTGCCTCGTCGTGCCGGCGGCGGCGTTATCAACTACACTTTGCCCTCTTGGTATTGGTTCCCTCTTCTGATTTAAAATACTATTGAAAATGAAGTGTGATTTGAATTGTAATTTATCGTTTAAAATAAGTTCATTATTGTCACTTTTGATGTGGGCTTTGTAAATTTCAAATTCTTCTAGGGTGTCTAATTGATTGCCTTTTGTACAAGTGTGAAGAATTTCCAAGCCATTGTTTAGGTCATTTATTTCATGATTTTCATCTATCAGGTGTTGGGCAAATGTTGATTTTTGTTTGTCAGCTCTCGGGTTCGGATGATGCTCTTTGTATCTAGTTTTGAATGTGCGCCCCGTTTTTCCTACATACACACTTGGACAACTAGCACATTTAATTTTGTAAACTCCTGACTTGTCACCCTTATCAGTAACTTTGTTTGTAACATTAAGCTTATTTATAGTCTTGTTATTTGTTCTAAAAGCTAACTCTATGCCGTGCTTCTTTAATTCTTTGGTTAACCCATGCTGTAAGGAATGAGAATATTCTACACACACATACCTCTTATTTTGTGGAATTTCATTATTACTTTCGTTTCTATTTTTATTCTTTTGTTTATTAATTATTCTGTCAACCATGCTTCTTTCAAATCCATTAGCTACCGCTATGTGCCTAATGATATTGAGCTCTTTCTGATAATTAGCGGGTGACATGGGGACGTTTAACAGCCTATACACCATGCTGTTATATACTGCATACTTTTGTGAAGGTGGATGGTAAGAGGTGTTATGAATGGTTTGGTTTGAAGTGGTTGGCTTTCTATATATGCTAAAATCTAATCTGTTATCTATTTTCTCTACAGTCAAATCCAAAAAATTTATTTTGTTTGATTCTTCAACTTCCATTGTAAATTTTAAATTAGGTGCTATGGTATTAAGATAAGCATGTAGTAAATCTAGTTGTCTATTGTTACCATTGAACAAAAGAATAGTATCGTCAACGTATCTGTGGTACTGTAATATTTTCTGCTTTTGTTTGTTGCAATCTGAAATTATAAATTCATTTTCTATGTGATTTAAGTAAATATCAGCAAGGATGCATGACAATGGGGAACCCATTGTTAGGCCATCAGACTGTGTGTAGTATTTCTCATTAAATATAAAATAATTCTGTTTCAAAACCTCTTTTAACAAAATTAATAACTCCTCGATGGCTTCAGGCAACATATTTGAGCTAGTGGTCAGGTTATTTTTAACTATATTTAATGTTTGATCAACTGGTACATTCGTAAAAAGATTGACAATATCAAATGAAACCAAAAGATCTTGTTCCCTAACATTTAAATTTTTAGTTTTTTCTATAAAATCATATGTGTTTTTCAAACTTTTATCGTTATTAAGAGTTATTTGATTCCTTAAAATTTGTTCAAGTTTCTTAACAAGAGTATAAGTTGGCGCCGACGTGTAGTCCACCAACGGTCTTATCGGGACGCCTTCCTTATGTACTTTAGGCAAACCTCTTAACACCGGTGCTTTGGGGTTCGTAACTCCAAGGATCTTTATTTCTGATTCATTAAACAGTACTTTACTATTATTAACTAGTTTTCTAATTTTTCTCTGAAAGGCATTGGTTGGATCTTTTTTAATTTCTACAATACTATTATTCTCTATAAACTCAGTGACTTTATTAACATAATCATTTTTATACATTATGACAACAGTGTTACCTTTGTCAGCTTTGCATAACAAGGCTTCATTAGCTATTAATTTTTCTCTAATATTACTCAAAGCTAATGCCTCCGTCTTATGTATATTATCTAATTTTGATGTTCTATTATCTTTGTATTTTCTTTCAAGTTTGTATGAAGTTAAAACTCGAGCTAGATTATGACCGTCTTCGCCTGGGATACTTTTTATGGCACATTCTGCATTTATTAATTCATTAAACTGAGCTTTTTTGCCTACTCTTGGAAGGTTATGTTTTAAACCCTTCTCTAAAACAGATGTTTCATCGTGATCAAATACGATATTAGTGTTATTGATTACTCTAGGGTAAAACTCAAAATTAAACAAAACTGTTGTTTCCTTAGATTTCTGATCATTAACTAATCTATTTAACTTCTTTTTCTGGGTCAGTTTTTTAGACCTAATAATATTAGTAACAGACTGCTCGACCTTATTGATAATAATATCTAATGCAATTTGGTGGACGTTATTTGCCATTTCTAGATATTTATTTAACAACAAGGTGTTTAAAATTTCTTTTTTACGGTATAGAAATTTAATTTCATTTTTAACCCATGTTCTTTCAGCACTTTCTACTGTTTTTCTTGCAGCATAGGATTTATTTGTAACCTTAATCTGTACATAGTTTGGTTTCAATCCATATCTTAGGCAATCCTTGTTGAATTTTATATTCAGTATTGTGTTGTGTAGTTTCAGCTTAACATTTTGTATTGAATGGCTAATAAGGCCGGACTGGCCGATGAATTAAAATCCATATACAAAACTACAAAACTAGATACAAAGAGCATCATCCGAACCCGAGAGCTGACAAACAAAAATCAACATTTGCCCAACACCTGATAGATGAAAATCATGAAATAAATGACCTAAACAATGGCTTGGAAATTCTTCACACTTGTACAAAAGGCAATCAATTAGACACCCTAGAAGAATTTGAAATTTACAAAGCCCACATCAAAAGTGACAATAATGAACTTATTTTAAACGATAAATTACAATTCAAATCACACTTCATTTTCAATAGTATTTTAAATCAGAAGAGGGAACCAATACCAAGAGGGCAAAGTGTAGATGATAACGCCGCCGCCGGCACGACGAGGCAAGTATAATTTCAGTCAGCTACTTGCCCGAGTGCGTGAAATGTGTGTCTCGGAACAGGCCTGTTAAGTAATATTTGTTTTCGTAATGTGCGTAATGTATGTGTTGTTTGTGTCAGTTTTTTATTTTATATTTTATATTTTAACGACGCCTTATGGCTGAACTTCAATGTCTGAAGATGACACTTTGATGTCGAAACGGCCGTAACATTTGTTACGAACTTATGAGCTGATTGACGAAGGTAATTATTTAATCAAGTCATTCACATAATAGTTTTATAAAAAGTTCATAAAACACTAAAAAATGGCATAATAATAAAATATCATAATATAAATATAAAATGGCATAAAATAATATATGAAATATCACCATAAACTTGTCAGTACATGGTTGTTGCAAATTATGACATCATTAAATCCTGACGTTAAAACCCGACATCAGAAATGTGGCAAAGTCATGTCCAAAATTGTTATATAAAATGTTTAAAAATAGCTAAACATGATTAAAAATATTAAAATGTGAATAAAAACATGGTCAATATATACAATATTTACAATTATCCAATCATTGGACCCGTTCTCACTTGATTTTACTTGTCTGCGTGCCATTTCTCATAGCAAGCTACAGCACAGAGTCCTGGCTCACCTGGACATTGAGCACAGATGAAAACTGTTTCTTTTCTTCTGTTTTCTTGATGACAAACTCTGCATCGCTTTGTAATGACACGCCCTTTAGCAACTCGCTTACAGTTCTTTGAAAGGGCGTGAAGAGGATTTCGTGGAGGCCATTCAATGGGTGGTGCATCCTTCTTTGGAATTAGGGCTGTGATGACGTCCATTCTAAAATCATACAATAATATCTTCTTGCCTGGGTTGTTAAACATATATAGTTTGTGGGCATTGACAAGTGTCATCTGCAATATGTGGATGAACACTTTCTTAAACCATCTAATAGTTTTTCTTTCAAGTGGATAATAGGCCTGCGATCAAGACGATCAATGCCTTTCATTGCCACATTATATTTGATGATAGGAACTGGCTTGTCTCTTGGCTCCCCTTTCTTATTGAGAGAAACTCATATTTCATTCTCGTACTCTGTAGATATGTACAGCACGTCTCTCTTGTCATGCCCTTGCCTACCATTATTCCTTCTGAATATTGCTGAGTCATTTCGTCTGTCTTGAGTTTTGCTTTTGTAACTGCTTGTGGCAAGTGCTTGCAGTTTATACGGAGAGTTCCTTTACAGTGAGTATTCTCTTTCAAAAGTTTTGAAGCCAGAGGAACACTTATAAAAGTTGTCCATGTAAATTGAGTGGCCAACTCCAAGTTTTCCATTCATCAGATGGAGGACAACTTTATCCGCATGACCTTTGCCACCCATGTCATCAAGCTGACCAGTATACACAGCAAACCTTAACACCAAGCCATCAGTTTCAGTCAGAGAATACAACTTTATCCCATACTTGTTGTGTTTATTTTTTACATATTGCCGAAAAACAAGGCGCCCCCGAATCAGGATCATACTTTCATCCAGAGACAATTCTTTGGCCGGATAATAAATCTGCTGCATTTTATCGTTGAACATATCAACCATTACCCTCACTTTTTCCAAGCGATCTGTTCCAGTCGATGGTAATCTGTCCCGACTCATTTGTTCTCGAAAACACTTCAGGTTGAATAGATATTCAGTCTTCCAGTAGTCCTGTTCAGACGGATGGTGCCTGTATGAATCAAAACCCCTAAAAATGTTTTTTTAGTTCATCCGCTGTAAGTTCCTTCCATTTGTTGATTCTGGATTGCGGATTTATATTTGGGCCAAAAAAAACTTCAAATGCATACCGATTTGTTCCACGACAAATTGTTTCTAAAGCTATCACTAAATTAAAAAAATCTATTATTATAAACCAGTAATTATGAGTACTCAATCACAAAAACAAACACTGTCACCAAACTATTAAAAATTTTGAAAAAACAAAACCACTGCACACATTAAACGAAAATGATAGTGTTGAATAGCGGACGTAACGCGGTCCTACTAGCTCGATTGCTGACCAAGCACTGAGGTCGTTGCTATGTGTGTGTCTAATGGCGGGAAAACCCAACATCAGCTGACGCTCACGTCATGTGGTGTCGGGAATATAAAAAAAAAAATAAAAACAGTAATTAAAATTAGCAACAACATAATCAAGCTGATCAACATAATCAGGTTCGTTGATATTAATCATATCCATCCAGTCAGCGTATGGAAGATTGAAGTCACGAGTCAGAGCCACTAAGAGATCAACATTAAGTTGCAATAGGGCTTCTTCAACTGCACTACAATATTCTGCATAAAGTGAGAAAGTTTGATTTAATGATATACCCCTACAAAGACTAAATTGTGTCCATATTTGATGGCAACAAAGATGAGCTCTACATTGGTTATTGAGGTTTGGATCAACAATGAATTGAGACTAGTATGTATCGCAACCAGACTCCTTCACCACTGTTTTTATTACTAGTCTCTGTGGTGCGATCCTTCCTATAAACATTGAAGTTCAAAAATCCGTGCTCCCATCATTCACTTCTGTTGAGAGATTTGTTTTAGTTAAAACAATTATGTCATAATGATAGGGAAAGTGTGTTTGAGAGTGTCATGTTTAGTTTTTAATCCGTTTGGGCCATTTTGGATTTAAGTGGAATTTCCATTCAAGAAAAAAAACAACTATAAATAGAGTATTTATTATTAATATGCAATAATGAACTAAGGCCATTTACATCCCTAATTGAAGTCAAGAATAACTATTTTTAATAGAAAAAAATAGTTTCTGATTTTTTCTATCATGGATGTTACGTTCGTTTCTACGGAGTTTACAATTTTGTTTACATTCCATTATTAAAATTGCATGATTGGTCATCATAAAAACATTTAACTATGTAAAGAACATTATCTATAGTGTATAATATTAATAATAACACTGTGGGGTAATTTACCATAATATAAAGGGTTGGTTAGTTAGTTAAAAATAAAAAAATAATACATTTTAGAGTAAACTTTAATAGGAACATGAAAATTATATATATAAAAAAAAAATTCAGAGTATTACATTAGGTTATGAAATATCTGAACAATTCTTTTGTACTCATCAATATTTAGTTTAAATTGCCAACTTGATATAGGATGGGGAGGCTCATGAATCTTGCAAAGGATAGTCCAAATAACGAATATTTCAATGTCTGGTGTTGATGGCCTGTGCAAAGTCTTCCCAGCCTTTCTTATGTGAATGAACTTGATATTTACTCTGCAGCCGTTTATTTCTTTAGCAATTCCTGTATAAAAGAATAAACTTAATTAGTGCAGTGCTAGTAACAACGTTGACTCAAACTTGAATTTAGATAAAAGAGACGTGAAACTAAAATACTTACTTACTTGGTTCCTTGATCTTTGACCAGCACTGACCAGATACTTATAGATGGGGTAAAATATTTCTCCATAGGAGTTTCAAAAAGTTCACAATTAAAAAGATAAAATTTAAAAACAAAAGTTAAAATTTACAACACATGTAAAACACTATTACAATTAAAAATTCAGGATTGGCGTTGGCTAGTCTTCTATATATTCGCTATTGAATGCTTTACCAATGAGCCAAGTCATCATTTTTCATTTGAAGGAGGGCAGATTTAGATGTCTGATAGCTTCAGGTAATGTATTAAACATTTTGAAAGCCAGAACAGGAAAACAATCTTTCTTCTTACTTAACCTGCGGAACGGAATGTTAATATTTAATCTCCTAAAATTATAACTTTGTGTACTTCCCTGGTTGGGAGAGAGGCTTCACTTTGAATATATTTAGTCTTCTAAAAATTGGTCTACAGTGGTTCAACCAGTCCGCCAAAGAGATAATACGTACAGCCTTCTTTTGGAGCTTGAGTACTGTTTTACTACCCTATGAGTGACCCCAAAGTAACAGACCAGAACTAAGGTGACTATTAAAGAGGCCAAAGTAAATTGTGATAAGGTGTTCTTCAGTCATCTGAGGTAAATATATCACACGAGCCAGTTTGGTGCAAACTTTGTTAGTATGTTGTATACACGACAATTTGGTGTCAATGGTAAACCCTAGCAGTTTAAAAATTAATGGCTTTTAAGCTACATACCATCTTTTGTGTTCAGACTAAACTTGTTCTTCCTGAACCATTCGGTAACGTTTTAAATGTAGTGTCTAAGTAGATGATCGCCTCCTCAGGTGTCCTTCCTTGTGCCGATATGGTTGTGTCATCGGCGAAAAGTATGGTGTCACCAAGCAGACTGATCATAAATTGAGCTATGTGCACTAAACAATTTGTTCATTTTACTGTACTTAAAAAATATTATACCTGGATACTAAATGTCATCATAGATAACCACCATTCTTTTTATTTAATTGTCTTTATATTTTTCTAATTTTATTTCAAGACATGTCTGTCATTCATTTCCCATTGATATATTGACAATACAAGGACTTTATCTCACTATCACTGGCATCAATTACTTTTATTTATTTATTCATAAGACGCCGATCGTCAAGATATGGGCAAATATGGATTTCAAATGAGTATGATGAGTGTATATGAGGGAATGTAGTCATTGTTACAAACTAAGGTCGACTTTCAGATCTTTTAGTTTTTTCATATTTAGTTCAATATTTTCATACTTTTCACAAAGGCATGTTTTGCGATACTTTATATTGGCCCTAAGAACTCAAAAAGAGCTAAAAGAACAGAATGTTGAGAATGGTACATTGTTGTATTCAACCTCAAACTTTTTGTGTGAGTGCTTGACAAACTGCCAGTCAGTGTCCTTTTTGTGTGAGTGCTTGACAAACTGCCAGTCAGTGTCCTTTTTGTGTGAGTGCTTGACAAACTGCCAGTCAGTGTCCTTTTTGTGTGAGTGCTTGACAAACTGCCAGTCAGTGTCCTTTTTCGTTTCTTAACTTATAATCTAGTTATGCAGTCCTTCTTTAACTATTCTCCCAGATAAAACTAATGAAAATGCTTTAAGAAATTTTCGAGAATATTTATTACTTTTATAGTTTTTCTGAATTTGGCAGGAGGGAACATTCGAAAACTCAAAACGTTTCCTAATTTTTGGAGAGACATACTCTCCTTTTAGGAATTGTCTTGTTTTTGTTCTTGGAGTATGTTATTAGCTAGCTAATTTTTCTTTCAACCACAAAAACTTTTCCGAATCTATCCCCTCGCTTCTTTGAGTTTATTTTTACTCAGTACAGCATTTTGTTTTTTTTTTTCTAATTTCTTTTTGCTTTCTTTACGACTAGTGGCCATCCAACCAACTATAGGCATGTAGTTAGATCACTCCCAGTACATTATTTGTTATTGGATTGTTTTTATTAAGTAAAAGAAGAGGCTTTTGAACATCACTTAAAGGAGTAATATTTATTTAGGTCTTACAATATTGCAAACTTGATATTTCTAATAAATGTAAGGTTCAAGAAAGTAAAAACTGTTCAAGTTAACAATTGAAAGAATAACACAGATTGTGGTGAGGGTCCTTTGGGATTAAGATTTTCTTGGCTTTAACAATATGGTGAAATTTAGTGGGTTGAAACCAAAGTAACTATGGTTTCCGCATAGAATCATATTGATTCCTATTAATCAGGAGTTATTTTTACAAATAATTTATTATTTATAAGATTGGTTTGAAAAATGTGTGTATTTGTATTGATCTGAGATTACCATTTTATAGTTGGGGAATGGTTGTTTAAAAATTAAAAGTACTGTACCTAATAATATAGGAATATCTGGGTAGATATTTCTATTTAAAACATACTATTATTAATTCAAGAATATATTTTTACTAAAATCATTAAACTTATAATAAGAAAATAATTTTAGTGTGTAATATTTGTAATCTACATTTTACAATAAATAAAAATGTAATATATAAATTTTATTATAATACATAATGTACATAATATAATTTACTATGTGATATATATGTATAGCCTGTGTACATTGTATAATGGAATAAAAAAATAAAATAAAAAATATCAAATGGTTTATAAATATCTGTAATAAAATATTTCGGTTTCGTCTATTAGATAAAAACTTTTTAAAATATTTTATATTTATTTAGGAAATATAAGTTACTTGTTAGTTTATTGAAAAATCCGTGGTATTTGGTTGACTCAGGAATTTGGCAAATAAAACTTTCTGGCCACTGCAGAACTATTGACACTGTCTTTGAATTATGGCCTCCTCTCCCCCTTGGGACGAAATATCATTTAATTTTCTCCCTGAAACATGGTTAATACTGTGATTCGAAGTCCTTGTTTTAGTTTGGGGTCTTATGGAATTTGTTAAATTAGTACTGGCTTATTTGATTAAAATTGTTTTTATAAAAAAAGGCCAATATATAATTATTACAAATTCTAGTGTGTGTAAGGGCAAATACCTGTTTTTTATTTTAATTTTTTCACTCATAAATAAGAATTGAGGACAGATGTCAACATTCCAAATGTGTAGTGTATTTAACTTTAAAATGTTTGTTATATATTTCTGATGTCAAAGTAATTATATTTTCTATTTAACCTTACTTTTACCATGGACTAAAAAAACTAACATAGTCCAAGGCAATGCTTGTTATCTAACAGTGATTGGTTTCAAATAATTGTTCGGACAACTGTTTGGTGTACTATTAGCTCAGCTATTATAATCATTTCAGCGTTCGCTGCATAGACAGATAGAGTCCTGTAAGAGCGGACAGTCTTCTTATTTCTCAAGGTAATGCCTGTACACATTTAAGTAACAATGGTGAGAATTTGTCAAGACCTCCAGAACTGGCTGCTTAGCCTCATATTATATAAAATAAATTACCTCTGTCAACAGTCCAAGAAGTTTATTACGATCGTTTCGGCATCTTTATGTCATCTTCAGATACAATGCCAAAAAAGGCTTCAATGAACTTTATAAAACAAAAACAGTATAAATTGATATTTAAAAAATTGTAGAAAGATGTGTCTATCATGACAGTTAAGTTTTCCAGGTGTAGTGGTGTTATCAACTGGGCTTTGTTTCCTTGGTGTTGTTTTCTGATTTAAAATACTATTAAAAATAAAATGGGATTCAAACTGTAATTAATTATTTAAAATATTTTCTTAATGGTTTTTTTCTAGTGTGCGCTTTGTATATCTCTTATTCCTTAAGAGTCTTATTTCCTTTTCTGCATGTGTGTAGAATTTGTAGGCCAGAATTCAGATCATTAATATCATGGTTTTTGTCAACCAGATGCTGGGAAAATGTTGATATTTGTTTGTCTGTTTTCGGGTTAGGATGGTGTTCTTTTTATCTGGTTTAGAATGAATCTGTTTTTCCAATATAAATGATTGGAAACTAGCTCATTTAATTTTATAAACACCTGACTTGTCACCTTTCTCAATATCTTTGTATGTATGATATATGTGTAATAATTCAAGCTGTTTAATATTTTCATTGAACAGGAGCGTTGTATCATCAACATAGCGATGGTATTGTACTATTTTACTTTTTTGTTTATTATGATTTGAGAATATAAATTCATTTTCTTTGTAGTTTAAATAAATATTGGAAAGTATGCATGACAAAGGTGAGCCCATTGCAAGACCATCAGATTGTGTATAATCATCAAATTTGAAATAATTCTGTTTTAGCACTTTTTTTAGTAAAATTAAAAATATTAGTTTTTTGTTTACACATTGACTACAAATGTTCTATAAATTGCTTTTCTCATCAGATACATTATGAAGAATGGAAGATTACATTCGTAGGCCTACATAACTAAAAGTAAATCTTTAAGCCTCGTTTCAAGTTAACAAATGCAACACATCACCACTTTTCCAATTATTGTAAAATATTCATACATTTTATCAAAAATAGATGAAACAAAAAAATAATAACATTGAACAAATAATCTAAATGTTTAGATGACTACAAACAGCCTTTAAACAAAATGCCATTTAACTGGGATGGTTCAAGAATATACCATTTGTAGGAAGAATATACCATTGTCAAATAGGAAGTAAAGTTGGTGTTTTGTTATCCCTGTAGAACATAGCGTTTGAGGCAGACTTCTGGTTTGAATATTGTTGAATAAGTTTGTTTAAATATTCACAAACAAGACTCCTCAGAAGCCCTCGACCTTCTTAATTAGAAGCCACTTAGGAAACTGGACAAAATATGTAAGTTGTGGACTTACGCATTTGGTGAATGCTGATAGTAAGCCTACAGTCCTTCTGTCAGTCTCAGCTAACTTTTGCCAGGTTATGCTTTTACATATTAATCCTCAGTCAATAAATAATAAACTGGACTTACTGGAAGTGTTTAATCTTGAACTTTGAGCAATGTGCTTTTATCAACAAATATAGATTCACTTGGGATGATATTGGTTTATATTTATCAGAATACTTCCTAATTATTGTAGACCGTCTCCTTACAGTAGAGCTGAAAATTTTGTATGAACCTCCTTTCCACACCCATACGAAGTTATAAATATTGACACTTGTTATTGACGGTTTTCATTAAAACCCCTCAAAAATGTCTATCCAACAAGTATGTCCTTTATGCTGACCATATGACCTTGTAATAGACCTCCTGAACTTAATCTTGTAATGATCGACTTTATGCTAGCAAGATCTCACCTTGGTTTTCTATAAATAGCCTACATTTTGATGAGGATAAGTCAACTGTAAAATAAGTCTGTTAAGATACTAGGTTTTTATCATGACTTAAAGCTCATGTGGATAATATTGAAATATATATTGTGATTAATCAATATTTGGCGCAGCAACATTAAGATACATAAAACTAACTTATCATATTTTAGCTCTAGATCTGTAGTTGAAATTTGTATGAGTAAAATTTAAATTCATGTTCACAAAAATCGTACACTTACTTTAAACATTATACGTAATGTTTAGAAGATTATCTCCTTTCGTGTTCGCTCTAAAAATATTTTACTGAGTGATTTTGTTGTTTTAGTGGATGGAATTCCAGAGTGAGGTCTGCGACGTGGCATCCTGCCTGTGTCAGGGAACCTGTCCTGCCACGGTCCTCCAGTCTGCCTAACCTCATGTCCCGCTGGAGCTGTACTCACTGCCGCTTATCCAACACAAGTGTTTCCAGTCGGTGTGCTGCATGTGGCATTGACACAATGGTAACAGACACCCAGCAGACCTGGCCTGTAGCCAACATAAATATGCTCATAGAAGAACCGCAAAACCGATCTCCCAAGCGACAAAATCCTTCAGTGTATGAGCGTGTTAAGTCTAAAGTGAGTCGATCTCTTTCTAACGGTAGTGGTGTAGTTCACAGACGATGGACAGATAGTAAAAGCAGACCAAGTAGTTTAATTGTAGAGTCGAACCGTATTAGCTGGAATGTAAACAACATTGGTGAGAAGAACGCTTGGTCTTGTCTTAGGTGTACTTTAGTGAACCATAACCAAGTGGATAGGTGTGCAGTGTGTGAAATGCCAAGAAAAGCCAACATTCCTGGTAGTTGTAGTACTTTACCTAAGTCTGGTGTTGTCATCACCATTCCAGATTGGAGCACAGTCACCATTGGCCCTCAAAAAAACCTGCCTGTCACTCCTGTCAAAGATGTTGTCTCTTTTGGGGTGCAAGAAACTGTATCTAGTCTTACAAATAGTTTATGGACAAAACCGATATATCGCCGATCATTGTCTGAAGTTCTACCGGCTGATTCACCTTTAGATAATAAGGCCAACAGGAGGAGTTTAGTTGAAACCGATGCTCAAGGTAATTTGCAACAAACACCTCCTCGACCAGTAAACAATCTAAATTTGAAACTAACTCCCATACATAGATCTCCAAGTACTACTAGATACTCATATATTGGAATATCAGAACCCGCTGTGCAACACTCAAGAAGTCCACAGAGTATTGTGGCTGGGAAATGTCTTTCATCAGTACCCATAGTAGATTTAACGGACAAAAAAGGACTGATTACAGATAGTTTTGGTACAAAAAGTTTTGAAAGAATGTGGACTTGTATAAAATGTTCTTATGCTTATAACCCAATCTGGTCTCAAGCTTGTGATATTTGTAATTCTGTAAGAACTCCTCCTAGCTTAACAGAACCTAGCCTCATAACTGTTACCAAAGACAGTGTTCGCTACACTCCGCCTAAAGAAGAGGGTTTGCAAAATGGACCAGAAAATCATCTCCAACAAGATTTAGAGGAGGATTTTCAGTATTTACCTGGTGAAAGTGTTGAGGATTGGACTTGTAAGAAGTGCACTCTAGTCAATTCTGGTAGTGAAATGGCTTGTGTAGTTTGTGGAGGATCAAAACTACGTAGCATTTCACTTGTTAGAGATATGACTTTGAGGAAAGGTGAGTTTTGGACTTGTCCTCAATGCACACTAAAGAACCCTTTGACATCACAGATTTGCCAAGTTTGTAAAACTGCCAATAAACCCCCAAGATTGCTTGAAGTGCCTACCTCAAAACATGCTCCTAGAAGTCCTTCTCCAAGGCATGGACAAAAGTCTAAGTCAAATATTTCTAACCCTGCCCTCGGTGCCATACCTAAACAGAGACAGCCTCGCAAGAATGGCCCACCTCGAAGTAGTCCTCACGTGCGACATAGCAGGTCAGGTGTCATCAGCAGTTACAGTAATGGCCCAGTGACCAATGAGTTGGCTATAATACCGGCACAAGTAGGAGCGAGGAGTCCTTCGAGCTCTTGGCACTGTATCCATTGCACCTTCGAGAACCGCACAGCTTCACTAGCTTGTGAAATGTGCCAAAGTTCACGTAGTTTATCGTCATCAGCATCACCTGTCCCCCCTGGAACACCTGTTTCATTGTCTCCTGCTCCTCCAGACACACCTCCTGTTAAAGTTCAGACAGTCAGACAGGAAAGTGAATTGATGGAGGACTTGCGCCATATTGAAGAACAAGAGGCTCTAGAGAAATGGAAGCGGATTGTTCATTATTGTAAAGAGGTTTGTACTATTCAAAATAATAATCCATTTGACAAAGTACTATTGTCAATAAATGTGTAAACAAATAAATGAAATTATTTTTTTCTTATATTGGGTAAAACAATAGAAGTTTGGTTTCCATTTTCTAATCTTGAGACTGGCAGTTAAAATTACTAAAATAGTATGTTATTTTTCAAAATGTTATATGAAAATGAGTTTTGTAAAGTTTAGTTAAGTATTAAAGTGGTGTATACACAATTCTTTAGAACAATTTTGAATGAATTGTGTAAATGAATTGATATCTAATTTATTTCATTAAAAACTAAAAATTATATTTATTCTTAAAGAAAAAATATATGTATTCATACTCTAAAATTAAACAATACTAGCCAAAATTAAGTTTGAATTGAGCCAATTTATAATAAATAAATTTAAAATCACAATTAAATCAGAACATAACGTGAACAAATTAACATTCTAAAATAGTCAGAGACAGTCATTAAATATAAAACTGAGCAGTTGTTTAGCAATCAGTAAGTAAACAGGAAGAGGATACAGTATTAAAGAAAAATTAATATAAATATAATGAAAAAAAAAAAAATCAGCACACAAAAATATATTTAACAATTATATGTCTAACATTGTATTAAACTATATTTCCAATTCTCATTACCAGTGAAATCTTGGTAGAGTACAAAATCTTTATATGCTATAGACTATACTATATAGACTTTATAGTTATAGGTTATATGCTATAGGCTTCAGATCTGAAGTCGACCCCAGTGATCATGGCCTCCCTCTTTAGCGCATAATATAGGGTATACAGGTGTCTCTTATGGGAGAAGTTCAACGAGTCCTATGACTGGAGTTGCCTCATTTTCGGCCTAGCGATAATCAAGGCCCAATGATTCTGCTTAGGCAATTGAAGTGGTATCACAATCAAATCTAACTCAAAAGGAGGTCTTTTAGCAAAACGTTTGCTCACTCTGGTTACTCTTCCATTGTCTGCGTCGGTAAAGAAAAAGGTATCCATTATGAAAACCTTTAGTTGGGAGTCGGTTGAACAAACTTCCTTTTCTACAATCTTCAAATAAACAGCGATCACTTGGTCACTTAGCTCATGCCCATCTCATAATTGAACCATGAACCAACATCTGGTTTGTCCCACTTATAACAATTATACCACTTTCAGCAGTATCATACTTATAACAATCATTCCATATACAACAGTCGTCACACTTATAACAATCGTCCCACTTACAACAGTCGTCACACTTACAGCAGTATATAACGCATATAACAATCATCACACCAATAATATTCGTCAAACATATAACAATCATCCCACCAATAATATTCGTCAAGCCTATAAAGTAAAGTAAAGTGTTTTATTCACCATATAACATTACATAGTTGAGCGATGCTCAGTAACAAATGATATGTCAATATACAAGATGTCTTAATACTAATTAATTAATAGTACTAACATACTAACAAGTTTGTGAAAATAAAGGTAAAACAATTAAAATTGTGTTATAGTTAATACTTATGATTCATAAAATCTTTTATGGAATAAGGACATGACTGTGCTAGCATATCAAATACTTTTTTTAGAAAAACTCTGTTGTTATTTTCTTTCTTTAGTTCTCCTGGAAGGTTGTTAAATAATTTTACTGCCATATAATATGGGCCTTTTTCAACTAATGCCAATCTGTGTTTTGGGTACCGCAGGTTCTCTTTTTTCCTAGTAGCATGAGTATGAATAGTCCTAGCATTTTCAAAGTACTGAGGGCGCTGCTTAAAAAATTTTAATCTATATTTATAAAAGAGGATGTTTGTGTATATATATATATATATATATATTTGAAGTTTATGCGCTGCCAAACCATCCAACCGATCGCCATGAAACTTTAGGTTGTTGTTGTGTATACTCCCGAGATGGTTTCTGTGAAGTTTGATGCAGATCCGTCCACAGGGTCCCGCCCCACGGGCTCCTAAAGATCCCATGTTATTCAAATGGAGAATCTGAATTGTTTACAAAAAACATATGACTGTGTGGTTTAATGTAGTTTCACATGCCATAAGCAGATTGAAGTTCTCACAACAACAGTACTGTATATGTTTTGATTTATTGTAGTTCTACATTTCACCTTGAGAGTGTAGCACACACTAATTTTACTTGATCAGGTGATCTATATTTGGTGTTAACCTTTTTTCCTCGGTAATTAAAACATGTGGTGAAACGTGAAAATAAAAAATAAATAATTATTTGTTTTGCAGTTTACTTTTTATGACATGCCTCCAAAAAAATCTAATATTGGTAGAAGAAGCAAAAATGCTCGAATTCTTTCAGCTATTAGGTTCTAAATCAAACTCAATATGACCGGCGAAGCGGGCGGGTACAGCTAGTAATTCATAAATGTACAATGCTGGTAAGGTTAGTAGGTTATTTGTTTTAAAAATTGGTCTACATGAGTCTCTGTATCTAATTTTAAAAATATTACTGATAGCTTGTTTTTGTAATTTAAAAATTGTTCCTAAATCAGATGTAGCTCCCCATAGAATAATACTGTATCTAATAATTGATAAAAAATAACCGTGATACACCTGTAGGCCTATGCGTGTGTCAGTAATACTTGCTACTCCTCTAATAGCAAACAGGGATTTACTGAGCTTTTTTTGCATATCTGATATTTGTTCCTGCCATTTTAAATTGTATTGTAGTGTGAAGCCTAAAAAATTAACACTATTTGAGTTTAAAGCCACCTCGTTGTTAGGCATGTCAAACTCTACTTCTTCTGATACTTTTGGATTAAAATTGAAAATTTTTGTTTTAGAACAATTCAAACTGAGACCATTTTGTGTCAGCCAATTAGAAATTTCACGAAGTCCGTTTTCAGCTTTCAATTTTGTTTGTAATTTTGATTGTTCCTTGATCAAAGCTGTTGTATCATCTGCAAACAGATAGAGTGGTGTATTTATATTTAGGGGCATATCGTTAATGTACAGCAAAAACAAATGTGGGCCCAAGATAGAACCTTGCGGTATCCCACATTTCACCTCCTTCCATCTTGAGAATGTAGGAATATTACCATCTCCCATTATCTTAACTCTTTGAAACCTCGCCCTAAATAGGTATCAAACAACTTAATTGAAACTTCTTTAAAGCCATAAGACTCCAATTTAACAAGCAATAATTCGTGGTTAACACTGTCAAAAGCCTTGGACAAATCACAGAAAATCCCACACATAGGCTGTGATTCATCCAAGGCCTCCAACAGGTCCCCAACCAGCTCAAACACTGCCATCTGGGTGGATCTTCCCTGCCTGAAACCAAACTGTTTTTCATTTAGAATTTTGTTTTCTTCTAAGTATTGAATTACTTGATTGAATATAACTTTTTCTATTATTTTTAAAAATGATGGTAGCAGAGCCACTGGACGGTAGTTATCTAAAACCTTTCGATCTCCTTTTTGGAATATTGGAGAAATAGTTGAAAACTTTAATTTGTTTGGAAAGACACCTGTGGTTAATGTTGAATTTACAATGTGTGTTAAAGGATATATGATTTGACTACTGATTTTCTTAATTATTGAGATAGGAATTTCGTCCCACCCAGATGACTGCTTGTTTTTTAGATTTGTTATTACATCAGTGATATATTTACATGTGACTGGTGTAAATTTGAAATTCAAAATTTTTGAACCTATTAAGTTTAGACTACCTGTTTATTACTACAGTTTTTCCTGAAGCGGACCAACCAATCCTACTGAAGTAGTGATTGAATATTGTTGCTATCTTATTCTTGTCCCTAACTAAAGTGTCATTATCGTTACTTCATTACATTTACAGCCACCATCTGAAAATCCAACTTCTTTTTTAACCACTTGCCAAGTGGTCTTAGCAACGTTTCCTGAGGTTTTTAATTTAGAAGAAATAAACAACTTTTTTGCTGCCATGATAGTTTTTTTGTAAGTATTTTTATAGTTTTTGAAATAAATATGGAATTTTGGGTCAGCAGTTAGTTTTGATTATCTGTAAATCTCTCTTTTGTTTGTACAAGATATTCTTAATCCTTTTGTCATCCATTGAGTTTTTGTTTTGATGTTGTTAGAGTTAAATGTTTTTAGAGGAAAACTCTGCAAAAACAAGGTATAGAATATAGAGAAAAACTATTATAAGCTTCGTCACTGCCCGTGCAGCCTAGTGTCTGTGACCAATCCTCTTGACTTAGCATGTCTGAGAATTTATCAAGCCTTCCTTCTGAATTTAATAGTCTTGTACAAATATGTTTTCTCTAGGTTTTAAAACACCCATCTTTGACAAACAATAGTTGAGCTGTATGGTCAGACAATCCTAGTTCTATTACCTCTCCCCTAAATGATTCTTCCCCGATATTCGTTATTATGTTATCGATACATTTTTTAGAATGATTAGTAATTCTTGTAGGTTTTAAATTAGTTACATTAAAATTAAAAGATTTGAGAACTGAATCAAAAGTTTGCTTTTCACTATCGTTTTTTAACAGGTCAATATTAAAATCACCGCAAATAAATATACTTTCTTTCCTTGCAAACCTTTCTAAAAATTCAGAATGCTCTTTAATTTATCTATGAATTGAGAAAACTTACTACTAGGGGCTCTGTACACTGCAATGACTAAAAAATTTTTCATAACAGAATTGTTGTAGTGCTCAAGGCTTATCCCTACACTTTCAAAAACAGATTCTTTGTAGAATTTGTTAATATCTGAACAGGCAGTTGCTTTAATGTCATTCCTAACTAATATACAAGCTCCTCCTCTCTGTTTAACACTCCTCATATTCAATGAAATAAGTCTATAATTACTTATTGTATTCGCTAAATAGTAGTTTGACTCATTCAACCAGTGCTCACACAGGGTTATTATTGCTGGTTTAAGTTAATTAGAGACCAGAGCTAGTTCCAGATCATTCTTGGAGCTCTGTAGACCTTGTATATTAATATTAAAAATAAAAGGTGAATTATTGTATAATGAGACATTATTACGTCCAGCTATCAGCCCCCTGAGAGCACTGCCTGAACTACTTCTAAAAAATCTACGTTATTTGTAACATTATCAAAACTTATTTTACTATTTTGAGCTTCAGAGACTATATGATTATTGACATTTTGTTTGACAATATCTGAGAAGGAGAGGAGACCTGAAGTAACTAGTGCTTCATTCCTCACTGTACCACAATAAGCATTTAGACCCATTTCACTTTCACTGGACTTCACAGCACTTGACACTATTACATTACTGCTGCTGTGAGTGTACCGCTGTTCTCCAGGCTGGTTGTCCTCAGATATGATGTCATCTGGACTGGGCTCTGCAGCTTCCCAATGACTCATCTCTATGGAGTTAAGTTATTTTTATGACAGCAGCTCAAGTATTCTTTCTGCCAAGTGGTGGTGGGAAGGTCTTGGTTTTCTCCCAACTTTCTTCAGCTCCTCATTTAAAACAACAATAGTTACTTCAGCCTGAGTATCTTCTTGGAATTTGATGAGATTTTTTATAAACAATTCAGGTGGCAGTTTATCCCTTACGCATCCCATCGGAGAGCAAATAAGCTGTTTAAAGCCTTTCCTTTTGAAATCTTCAGTTAGTCTTTTGAAGGTCTCGTCATAGTCATCTGTATTGGGTTTGTGGAAATACTTGGATTTCGTAACCAAGCTGTACACATTAGGTCCCCCTTGTATTTGCTGATATGCTAAGTGCCTGTTGATGAAATTTTTTGTGGTTGGTCTTCCACAATATCTTTTAAATATCACTGCTACTCCTGCAGACATGTTTTTGCTGGTTGTTGGTTTAAATCTCATTAGAACGATTTTTTTTTGAACCGGACAAATGATCACGTGTGTCAAAATTTAACAGTTATTTTTAAACGGTCTTTTCCAAACAAATTGCATTTGATCAAGAGTGAAATTATTCATTGAACTGCTTTGTGGATTCATAATTAGTTTAATAGAATAAATATAAAAATTATTTAGTTTGAAGTTTTTATTTTCACCTATTTTTCAAAACTAGGCGTATGTATTCATAATATTAAAAGCAAACCCAATGCGCAGTATGATAGCATTTTAAATGACACCTCATACACAGCGTTTGGTAAATAAATAATGATAAAAATATGGATTCAAAATAACGTTGTTTTTATGAGAATTAAACCAGTATGGCTCTGCAGACTCTTAACACACTTAAGGGACACAAAAGAAAAACACAAACTGACTTATTACACTACAGTAGTTAGATAAAAACAAACATATAACCAACTAAATAATTGTTTATCGTACACTTGAGTAAACATTCCTAACACGCTAAACCACAGGCAAATATATCGCAAGCAGTCTGGAAACGTACTGAATGTGCATCCGTAGGTAACAATTAACGTAACTTATTTTAGAAGCAAGCGTGGGAAAGTCTGACAGTAGCGAATGTTTCCAGGACTGCAGGCATATTGGGCCCTCCACCCGTCTCTTCCCTATCATTACGTGAAAATTAATGATGGCAAATGTCCAACTACCTTTGTCTCCCTCATCTGATACTCCATCATTAACAAATTTCAAAAATAAAGTTCTTCCCTATCACCGCTCGGCGGGCTCAAGGCCGGACCTTTGCCGCGCGGTCTATAACTATAGAAATTATTAATAATGTCTGCCATGTTAGCATCAATGATTTGGATACTTGGGTTAAGAGAATTGGGTAGAACGTTTTTCCTAGGGTAGGGTTTATCTGGAGGATAATGAGAGGTTGTCTTGCTTGATTGATGAGATAGGGGAGTTGAAGGTCTAGAGAGCCAGTTACATATACTCCTACATACTATCTCCTTTCTGTGGTGGTTTAGATGAAGTCCGTTCTTTCTATAATGCTGGGTAGAATATAATAAATGATTGAACATCAGGTACTTGATATTTAGTTCCGAAGATACTGCTAACAAAGAAGAATTGCACTTTTCAATCTCAAAGAACTTAAGTCCATTTTGAGGTTGTTGGTATAGGTAGGGTAATTCTGTTAATACTATTTCAGCCTGAACAATTTTACTAAGCATTTTAATCATCTTGATAGCATTTTTAAAATGGCCTGGTTCTGTTATATTAGTTCCTCCAATAAGAAGAATGAGGTCATTATCTTTAAAACGTTCTCTTTGCTTTTCTAGTTGTTCCAATACAAATAAGAATAAGGCTCCAGGGTAACATGCTGAAGTGACCATATATTGAGGCATAAGAAGTCCTAAGATTGTAGCTAATTCCCTGGCATGGCTGTTACCGGTTATATACAACAAAGGTCTATGTTTTTTTATCTTCAGTTATCTTCCTTTTTGTGTCAGTTTCTTGTTCGCTGCTATATCTTTTGCCTAAGGTCTTTTCACTATCTAAAAATAAAACGTTTTTTGTCTTAGTGACAAGTTTGTTTTCAACAGGTGAAAGATTTGTATTAGTTTTCTCAGTGATGTGAAATTTGTTTTTAACAGTAGATTTTAATTTCATTTTCCTATTTTTTGTTTTATGGCAGCCTTGAGATTTATAGGAGAATCTAGAACTGTTAATATTAGAGTTTTGATCTGTGGGTGCATTTGTTTCTAAATTGTCTGATTGTCTGAGTTGTGACGAGTGAAGTTCTTCAAGAAGGCTAAATTTATTTTTAACTTCCATTTTGGTTGCTAACAGGGGTTTACATTTAGTTTTATTTTTTCTCTCTCGTTTGCTGCTCACAGTTTTCCAAAAATGATCATGTTTAATTTTCTTGGCAGCTTCAGAAGCTTCAGAAGGTTGCTCTCGATTAGGCTTATTGAATGAGCCCGTTTTACTAGGTTTAACATGCTCATTGTTCAGCATTGAGTCTGGTGTCAATTGATCATGTTCATCATATTCTTTTACAAATTCAGAAAACCATTGGTGAAGAGGAACTTTCCTGCTAATGGGGCTTTTAAAAAAATAATCAGTAACCAACTTTGTACTAACCAAAACGTTTATTCCACACTCAAAACTATTTTTCTGCTGGGAGCAAGGAATACTAACTAAACTTCTGCTTTCAAAATTGAGTTTGTCCATGAGGACAAGTGCACTTGGTTGGTTCAAGTTATTGCTGGAGTCAAGATGAAAAACTAATCTTCTAATATTGTCAAATACTAAAAGGCTCCAATGAGAGCCGGAGTCTTCAGTAGTAGGGTTCAGACTGTTATTTAAGCAGCACAAGACATATTTAAATTTGTTAAACAACAAGATCTACATTTCAGTCTGTGCGTCTTTTTTACTGCTGTGTTTGAGGATCTGAGTCGGTAAAGGACCAAGTAACAGTACTGAGGACTCTTGTAAGGCTGGTTCATTGTTGAAGGAGTGGAAGTAGGATTGAAGTATTGTGTCATCCATCCATCGAGCCTTGGACCAGGCTGCCTCGTCAGATCTTAGCAGTTGGGAGACTTTAGTCAATAGTCAATAGTCAAAATCTCTTTATTCATGATAGTACAAGTGTACATGAATGGTGTCAATAAATCAAGGATATACATATTTTCTTATATGTGTAACAATATTATAAAACCCTCTAAATCTACAATTAACCATGAGATTAAACCAACAAATCAAGAGCTATAAATTGAATCACATATTAAACTAAAATAGGCTAACTAATCAAAAAATTCGTCAAAATTATAGATTGATTTGTCTATTAAATATGTTTTCATCTTATTCTTAAAAGTAGTGAGGTTGGCAATCTGTTTAATTTCCAAAGGTAAATGATTAAAAAATCTAATACCTGAATAACTTGGTTTTTTGGAATATAATTCTAATCTATGACTATTAAAAATCGGTTGATGTCTGTGTCTAGTGTTATATTCGTAGGTGGAACCTAATTTGGGTAGTTGTTCAAAATTGATTTTGATATGGATTATTAGCTGATAGATATACATCGCATAGATGGTTAAGAAGCCTAATGATTTAAAGTGTTCTTTGACCGAATCTTGATGTTGTAACTTAAGAATGACTCTAATTGCTTTTTTTTGTAGAACTAGTATTCTGTTCAAGTTATTGTTTGTAGTTGCACCATACAAACACAATCCAAAGGATATATGTGATTCAATTAATGCAAAATAAATCTGTTTAAGAGTTTTTAGACTGCTAAATTTGGCCATTTGTCTCAGAGCATATAGTCCTGAGGAAATTTTAAAACAAACTTGGTTAATATGATCATTCCAATTTAGCTGATTGTCGATATTTAAGTCTAAAAACCTAACTGTGCTTACTTCTTCCAGTCTGTCCTTACTCATAAAAATATTAAGATCTCTATTAGAGGTTGTATTAGATGGTAAAAAAGTCATAAATTTAGTTTTTAATGGATTAGGAAGAAGATTAAAATTTTGCAAATATTGGGAAACTATTGAAAGATTTGTATATGTGTTTATTTCAATCTCTTGAGATGATTTACCTACAAATTTAAAGTTTAAGTCATCAGCGTATAGGCTAATTTTATTAGGGGTGTCGACAACTGCAGGCAATCCTGTTAAATACGCTAAAAATAGGACTGGTCCTAAAATGGTCCCCTGTGGTACACCATATTTAATTAAATTTAATTTGGATTTAGCTGCTGTCATACAATTGTATTAATTTAAATATTGTATTTCTACATATTGCTTCCTACCAACTAAATATGATTCAAATAATTGCAAGCCTGTGTTTCTAACTCCTAATATTGACAATTTATTTAATAGAATGTCATGAGAGACACTATCAAAGGCTTTAGCCATATCCATAAATACACCCACTACTGAGAGTTTGGAGTCCATAGAATCAATGACAGATTCTATGAAGTCAATACCTGCACTAACTACTGATTTCCCTGCCCTGAAACCAAATTGTTGGTCATCTAGTATATTGTTTTTTTCTAGATAACTAGTGAACTGTAGAGATATGACTCTCTCGTAAATTTTTGAAAAAGAAGAAATTAATGACAATGGCCTGTAGTTAGCTATTTCCTTAGGGTCTCCATTTTTAAAAAAGGGCTTAACTTTAGAAATTTTTAATTTTTCAGGATATATGCCTGTAATTAAAGCAGAATTTATGACATGAAGTAATGGATTCAGAAGATATTGACGGGCATGCTTAATTATTGGCATGGGTACTTCATCCCAACCACTGGAGAATTTATTATCAAAAGTCATAATAATTTTATCCAATTCCTCATAGCTAATTGTATTTAGTGAAAAATAAGTATCATTGTTTTGAACGTTTCTGGTCGTTGATGGCAAAGTCAAACTATGAAATTTCTTAGCCAATACCTTTGGTAATATATTCGTCTTAACTACATTAGTAAAATAATCATTTATATTTTCACATACAGTATGACTTGACTTTAACTGCTGAGTCAGTGTTATCAACTGAGATTTTATTTTCAAGTTATATTTGTTATTAAAACATGCTACTGTCTGAATCATTGAAGCAACAAATTACATTATACTTTGAGAAATAACGTAAATATATTTATTTTAACATAGGAATAAAATATTATAAATAATTAGGCAAAATACAACAATATGATAATATGAATATAAACAATAATAACAACAATCGACATGATCTAATAGTTTAAATATCTTTTACAACACAAATAACAAAATTTAAGCAAGGAGGGCGTAAAAACAAACTTAAAAACATCAAGAATCTATAAAAGCTGAGAATTTTATTTCTAAACACAATATTCCCGCCCTCCCACACACGTAGTGGTATATTTTATTTTCATATAACAATCATCCCACTTACAAAAGTCATCACACCTATAACAATCGTCACTTCTATTTTTGCAGGAATACATAATCATGGTTATTTGTTCCTGTGTTATACATGTTTAAAGTTATGTAAAAGTTGGTCATTATTGATCCCAAGCCATTTTTAAACAACTTTTTATGAGGCAACTTTCAAATACTTCCTATTTGGCAAAATTTTGAAAATGTTGATTGATTTTGATGGATTGCCTTCATGGATGATGTATTTTCAAATATTCTTTTTGTGTGATAGTTTTGTCATTATATTTTTGGCCTTCTATTTTAAGCCTAGGTCACAAGGTTTAAAATCAGTAGCCGGCAGTAAGTAGTATAGCTGTAACTTGTGGTGGCCACACGTGCAGTAATGTATTACTGATGGAATGGTAGCTACACCCGTAAAAGTCAGATTGCTGCACAGAAGTCATCTGTATTAATAATAATGGCTGACTGTCCATGCTTCACTACAGGGTGGTTCTCTACAACTCCTACGATATCACCATCAAACAATAACAATTATACCCAGTATAGTGCTTCGCTGCGGCAAATAGTGTTGAACAATAACGTTAGTACTGTGAGTGAATTAATTAAATTCTCATGTTCGTTCCTAATTATAACTGCTGACTTCCACTGATGGTTTTCTAACTTAATGGATAATCAATACCAGTATATCTTACCGAGGAACTTACAACAACAACGTTCTTCATTTTACACTGTGGCTGAAGGATCGTGAGCTTACCCGTGAGTAAGCAACATATAGTTGTCCATGAGAGAAACAATCTTCTCTGAGATCAACACCAGCCATTTTTAAAGACTGTCCTTGTGCTTTGTTTATTGTCATAGCAAAACAAACTTTAACAAAGTCTGAATAAAGTCAAAGTTAATCCTCTATTAAACTAACTAATTGAAGTTAAAATTTAGAGTACAATGAAACTAACTGATTAAAGTTAAAAAAAGTAACTGAAATTAAAAGTTAGTTTGGATGGCATTAAAGAACACATACAATTATTTACAACAAACTGTTATATATTATTATACATAACGTAAACTGTCTACAAATTACAAACTATGATTTCTGTGCAACGCTTATTTTACATACCCATTAAACTTTAAAATAAGTGCACTTTCAAAGTTGATGTCACTCATACGTACGGCCTCTTCTGTCATTAAAAACAAGCCCAGCAGCACTGAACAAACGCTTACAGTGAGCTGAGGAGGGAACGGCAGTGTTGTGTTTGACATACAACTTCTTCATCAGAGGTGTTGGTGTTCTTCTTTAAAATGTTGTTGGTATTGTGTAAATACCTTACAACCTCTGCTTCAGCAACAGCAGTTATGTCTTGAGCCTGCATAGACTTACGATCTGATCCTTTCAACTGAGAAAAGAATGCCTCCATCTTGCTTAACAACTGCTCAAATTGTTGGATGAAAGTGTCCTCAATTACGATGATTTTGTTTAGTTACGTCAAAACATAACTCATTTTTGTAACTAACTACGATATAGAGATGGAAGAACAACAAAAATATATTTTTAAAATTTCGTTGTTCGTGAGTTCGTACCTTTGACGTGAGTTCGTAAATTTGAAGCAGGCGAAATTGATGATGTTTGACATACATCAAACACTAAAGGACACATTTTTTTAATCTTCTTTATTCGTCTGTTCCTCAATTGACAAACTCGGCCACAAACAAGACATATTAATACAAAGAAAACGATGGAAACTAATCAAACACTTTAATATGCACTCGGCAAACTTTTAAACTAAAATGAATTCACCTTCAAGTCTACTAGTAATAAACACTATAATTACGTCCTGGACACGGCAACAACAATGGGACGCATTGGGTGTGTATTAATTATGGAGCAGGGCAGGAAGATGGCAAAAAGGGGTGGGATTTGACTCATGACCTTGTTTGCCGGTGTATACTTGGGATTGAGGGAAACCCCTGGTCTTTGACCAAAGTTTTGGACGCTTTCTCCGCCATTGTCCGTCCACATTCCACGGGACAAACCATACCTCGTTTGTAAAACTGAATTATTTTAATCGTTAGCGAATTTGTTAACTAGTTAAAGTTAAAAGTTAAACATCCCCAAAAATAAGGAATAAGTTGAAAAGTTAACAGAAAAATTAATCTTAATCGTTAATCCCAAGTCTGGGTAAAGATTATGTAGTGAAATGCCTGAAGGATTGAGCTTTTGCAAGAACTCTATTGGGTAAAGGACCGCATCTTCCTCTTCAACTAAGGAGTCCACTGATTGGTAATGGACAATCTAAGTGGGAAGTTGATTCAACAACACGATATTGATAGTTCAGCAGAGTCAAACAAAGACAATTCTTTCAAGCTAATATTCCTTTTAAGTCTGGATAAATTTTATCAGCTAAAGCTTGCAAATCACATACAACCTCACAAAACTCGTTTGGAATATAGATTTTCCATTTTCTTCAGGTAGATTTCCATTACCGACCTCTAAAGTAAACTTGAAAACTCACCTGCCTTCAAACTGCATTTAAGATGAACTCTCATGTTGGTTTTCAAGAAACGAACTTGAACTTTACGCCAAATATTAGACTTTTTCAGACACACGTTAACTTCATCAGCTCGGGTTCCTCTAGATACAACAGGTAAAGTCTGTCTGAAGTCTCTGGCCATTAAAAACGTGACTCCACCCATCAGTTTTTAACATTACATCTAATGTCCTGAAGAGTTCTGTCCAAAGCTTCAATTCCTCTCTTGTAGATCATTGTGCACTCGTCCAAAATTATTAACTTGCAATCTTTTAGTACTTGCGTATGTTACTTTGTTTCGATATGTTGCAAAGTGGGGTCTCAGAGTAATTAAAGTCTAATGGAAGTTTGAAGGCAGAGAGAGCTGGTTTCCCTCCATCCAACACGTTGCTGCTATGCCAGACGAAGCTACGGCAATAGCAATGTCTTTTCTGATGCTAGCTAGAATTAAATTGATTAAAAATGTTATCCCTGTACAACCTAGTCCGTCAAGAAAAATAGTATTCCAACTTCTGATTCAACGCTAGCCATAGCTTCATCGTATATATTTCTGTGCTCATCATTAAGTTTTGGCATATTTTCAGCAACGAACTCAGACAAATGCACTGTGTCGTAAGATATTTCTTTTAAGTACTCCTGGTAGACTGTGATAGTGGTGATACATGGACTTGGAAAAGGAAGACAGAGCTGTTGAAGTGATTGGTTGGCCATTAATGTCACCAACGATTCTAATGACTGTAGGCATTTGTAATAAATTTTTTTGTTCAGTGGTTCAATTGGCAAATGTGGACAGTCGTGTTCTATTTGTCTCTAGAAATCTTCAGACATACTGTCTCTATATTTTCCTATAGTACTAAAGGATTCGCTGGTTGGCAAAATACCAAAATTACTGCGAAAAGTTGTCTGATTTTGTTAGGTGACTCCGACACAACTGCTTCTTCCAAGCTAATGTCCCAATGAGTGTCATTTTCAAGTAAACCTAACACCAAGCTAGCTGACTGATTTGTGGAATGAATTGTACCAGATACTCTGCTAAGATCATTAAAACACATTGGGGCTTTATAGTGATGAAGAAGCATGTGCAAGTAGTAACATTCTATATTGTTAGGGTTAATAGTGTAAACCCGACCGAGTACATGATCCTTTTTAATCCTGGATATCCCGGAATGGATTTGCCTTGTTTTCGTCGCCTAAACGTATTTTTTGTCCATGTGTAATAGCAGGAACTTCACTGTAGATTAAGTTTCTGGCAAAGATGTCAGATTTACACAAAAGAAAGAACTCCAGAAGAGTGGTTTTTGGTGGATTTATTACTTTGTCTTGAACATTTTCGGTATTGAAATAAACTCTCCGGCCATTTTCAAGATGAACAGCTAGATGTATAACGGGAGTAGATATTTCATGAATTTAAAAGCAAAATATGCGCCATGCCGCTTCGGAGCTACTTATATAACGGCCTGCTTCATAACTGGACACTTCGTCTCTCTTATTTTCCAAAACAAAAACTGCTTGGTCACTGTCCTTCACGTATTTACAGATACACTTTATCGATTTGACAGAGTTGCACAACTCTACGTTGATGTGTGCTAGAAATGTATTTGACAGAACAGGATTATACGGCACCGATTGTCTAGCTCTATGCCATTTATTTTTAGCATAAAACCACCATCGGCAGGAGATCTTCGACGATACTGGGGATAGCCATCGTCAGCAGTTTGGGTTTCTTTGGATAGGGAATGTGGATATCTTTTTGAACATGAAACATTAACTATGCAAGGCGACTTCCTGTTTATATTACCGCAAGGGCCGTGATTCATTATAGATTTAATGATATCATGTAGTTCTACATTGGGGTCTGTTTCAAGGTCGGGTACCTCAGCGCTAATGATATTGTCAATTTGGTCAGCCGTTATCCTAACCTGCAGCCACAGCAAAGTGTGTACATGAGGCAAACCACGTTTCTGCCACACTACGGTGTACCTACTTTGGCCAAAAATGGAACCTTTAGTTAAAAGATTAATAAGCTATCTTACTTTCAAATGAAATACTCGAGCTATGATGTCATGTCTATCTTGAGCTTTTGGCCATCTCTTAGTGCAGCTCCAATTTCGGGTTACATGTAAATGTTATAAACAAATCTGGACGTCCATAGTGACAAACGTATGTCATTGCGTCCTGAGTTCTCTTGTGCATTTAGATTTGGCCACCAGTAAAACTGGATTGTAAAACTACCCTCTGTCCAACATCTGAAACGTTACCGCCTCCTTTATATATAGCATCTTTAAGATGAGCATAGTTTTCCGCTCCAAGCTTACTCTGGTTGAATCGTATGTAGTTCAGTTTTTCTGTCTCTATTTTGGCACACGTATCATTCTGTCTTTCCATTATTGTGTAAGCGTAAAAGTCTGAAGCGGATATAGTTTTATTAAGTGGTACGATTGATTTCGGATCACGTTGTGAAATATTAATAGTGTAGTCGTTCCACGACAGAACATAAGAGGGTATTGAAGAGCGTTATATGCTCAATGTATTTCACTTATCCGTACCAACTTAGTGTTTCTGCTGTGAAGAATTATATCTCTCTTTTCAAACTCCTGGCCCACGATAACCAAAGCTACTTTTCTTGTTGTTGGTGCATTAAGGCAACCTTTGTGTTCATCTCTAGTGTCATTTTTTGTGTCATTTTTAAAGCTGACCTACTAATGTACGCTTTACCACATTAAACAGGTTGGATCTAATTTCTGTTTCTCTGTCGTCATTCCCAACAAAATAAATTTGTAAAAAAAAGGGATTGTCCTGAGGGTTGGGTAGGAAACTTCTTATTCGATGGTAAACTTGGCTTTGTGCTTTAAACGTTGGCATGACATTTCCTTTATGAACCTCTTTATCTCCAAATGAAGTCATTTGAAATAATAATAATAATTTTTATTTTCCAAAAACAATACATTATAATAATTATTGTAATGAATAATTTCAGTAGCATAATATCTAGAAATTAAATGTGATGTAAAAATTAAATATAAAATGTCTAAAACTACATATGTAACTTAAAAAGTATCATGCTCAAGCTGACCAGTCTTATGCTATATTACTTTAAATAATATAGTAAAGCTTTTTACTATTACTTTAAATAATACTTAATACATAAAAGTTAGGATTTTGGAAAATGAAACCTCCAAGGCAAAGCCTGATTGGAGGAAAAAAATCAATAGATAAACCAAATAAATACAATCAAGATAATACAGGGCTGCAAATATAATCGTCATTTTAATAACTCACAATAGACATATAACTAAAAATAAAATTTTAATTTCTAAATAAGCCATTTATTAGGAAGAACAAAAAACAGTTTTTTGCAGGCCTAATTGAACAATTGTAAATTACAGTCTATATACAATATAAATAGTATCCGTGTTAGTCCCATGAAACTGTTGTGAAAAATACATACATAAAAAAATTCAGACAAAAACACAATTTCAGAATTACTTGTATATGTACACATTTCATAATAAAATAAACTAGTTATTTACACATGCATTCATACCTACAAACATTACATATACACATACATACATACATTATAGATCAGTTCCATTAAAGTACTCCTTAACATATATTAAAAAAAAAATATGTATTAACTTTGAATTTCAAATAATAAACTATTTACATTTTGTACTGTAATTAACCAGTCTCTGAGTTTTCTAACAAAAGTTTGTGAAGTATCTGCATTTTTTATATCATTCTGAAAACTACTGTTATATTTTCTGATGTTTGTTAAAAAGTGTTGAGACTCTGGGTGGTTGTTAGTAATGAGACAATGTAGTGGCTCGAGATGCTGATCAATAGATGGAAGATGAACCTTGTTATTGATGCAGCATAAGCCTGGGCTCTCTTTCTTCCACTTTTTTTCATGACACCACTTGCATTCAATGTAGGGACCAAGAGTGATAACTTTGTCATTACTATAAGGTCATATTTAAATCCAGATAACAATTTTATTTTCCATGGGATCGACGACCTCTTCTCATTGAACCTTCAAACAGCTTCCTGGTTTACTTCCGCATGTTTGCTTGAGTATCTAGCTACTGAACTTTTGTGAACATCTGGATTATTTTTATTGTATTTCATAATAGCCTTTCTATTAACTTCTGGATTATTTTTATAGTATTTCTTAACATCCTCTTTGTTTACTTCAGGATGATTTTTAGTATATTTTCTTACGGACTCCCTATTTTGTGCCTTTTAATCCTATCACTAACCCTGGAACGTCGAGGTTTTTTCTTTTATTATGAATGCCTGAATCCACAGATGTGATAATTTCTGACGAAGAGGAAGATTAGGTGAGTAGTGGAGGTCTCGCGTAAAAGATTTCAACAAATATATTAGTGGGATGTCGTAGTCAGATTTGTAATTAGTAGGTCCTTTAATATTGATATGTTTGTAAGTGTGGAGGAAATAGGTTGGTTAACATAGTCATAGTCATAGTCATACAATCTTTATTTACATTTTCATCAAGAAAAGTACATGCGTCAATAATAAAAACATTGTGTTTATCAACAGGTTAAATTATTGTTCCATTGAGTATCTTGGGAACTCAGCCAAACTGTAGAAAGGTCAGTTGACAAGCCATTCTTTAAGTTCACTTTTCAGTGGGTCTCCAGTTAGAGCCTGTAAGTTATTTGGGAGCAGATTCCACAGCTTCTGGCCAGCATAGGATGGTTTCTTTTCCAGGAGGGTGGTCCGATGTCTAGGAAGGGCAAATCTTGAGCCGTACCGAGTGTTGTATGAGTGATGATCTCTGCCTCTTTGTGCATTCAACTTATCAGCAAGTAAAATGACCTCTTGAAGGTATAGAGATATTATTGTCATTATGCCTAGATTTATGAAGGCTTCTCTGCATGATTGGCGAAGATTAAGAGTTGCCATGGCTCTCACTGCCTTTTTTTGCAGTACTAAGATTCTGTTTATGGAGGTGGCTGATGTTCCTCCCCATATCCCTATACCACATCTTATGTGCGACTCGATAAAAGCAAAGTATGCTGTCTTGGCTGCGGGTAGGCCAGCGATACGCATCATTTGACGGACGACGTAAACTCCTGAGGCAAGTCGTTTGCACAAACAGTTTACGTGGTCATTCCACGATAGCTTGCTGTCCAGAGTTATTCCAAGGAATTTTACATTGGTTTCTTTGGTTATATCTGGTATTTCTTGTACATCACTTCTTTTGGTACTGAAATTCACTTGGATTGTTTTTCGAGGGTTTATTGCCAAGTCGTTGGTTTTACAGTACTGTAATGTTTTATTCAAGGCTGTTATTGCATTTTGGTGTAGGCCCTCTGCGGAGTGGTTCTTTAAAAGTAGGGTAGTATCATCAGCATACATTACAGTTGTCGTATTTTCATCTTGAATATACCCTGGAAAGTCATTCGTCAGTAATATAAACAAAATGGGCCCCAGAATAGAAACAACAGGTGATACAACAGCAAGAGGTCTCCTCTTGTATTGAGGACAAAGAGGTTCAACGTGGGCATTCATCATGGGTCCAGAACATTTAAATCACAATATGACCTTTCCCTGGTCACACTCATCGGGCTGTAGTATCACGTGACCGTCACAATATACCATCAGATAGTATGGGTATAATTTAGCAGCAGCCTGGATTTTACAGGAGGTGGCATATGTGGTATAAAGAGACATATGAGCACAATATTCGGCTAAACTTCTATAAATATTACCACATGGCATCAATGTATACATCTCGAACCGGTCCCAGTTATTACAAATATACTCTACGACGCTTGCTCGCAGCTAAGTTCCATGGGTAACATCACCGTAAATGAGGTAGGAGAGAGAGTAAAAGAAGCAAGACCCAGAGGTACAATGCAATGAGGTACCCAGTCAACTTCAATATATTCCATCATTCTAATTGGGTATTAATTGATGAAGGGTCTAATACAACTGAAATGAAATGAAAGTAAAGAAAAATAAAACAAAATACAGTATATTATTCTCTTCTCTTGAACACATAAAAATCAGTAAAACATAATTAAAGATAGTAGTTAAATAAGTAGTTAAATTAAGTCCGTAATCCAAAATCAAAGTCAGTAAAACAGGCAAAAGCAATAATCAAAAAGGCAAATAAGGGTTTAGAGCGCAAGGTAAAACGACTGTCACGTGATAATGGCTTCTGTCGGTAGGCCAGAAACTACTCATGGCGAAACTTGCATTGCAGAACTGATAAGAAGTTTGAGTGGGGTGGGGGTAGAGGGTAGTATAGCCTCTGCCCACTGACCACTTAATATATATCACACAGTTCGCAGACAGGTGTTACGATGTCTGGATTTGATTACGAATAAATAAAGTGTATAAATACAGATTGATACCCGTAACTAAAAATATATCTCTTTTAATGTACCCATATAGAAGGCAACAAAAAATATTGAACGAAATGAACATCGAGCACAACAGTTTTGTTTTACAGTAAAACAATGTAAGCCTACTTTGAGAAGGAGCAAAGTAGGTCAATTATGGCTGTATGCAAATTAATATTGTAATCTTGCTATTTCAATCAGACTTTTCTTGTAGTTTAAAAACTTTGATTGTCAAAAAATCTGAAAGGCCATTTTTAGAGGCCATAAAGTATGGCAATTGACTCTAAATCAATTAAATGTTGGGCATGTTTAGCCAGGTCCGATGAACTGGCTATACATGTGTTAAAATTAAATAAAAAATTGTCTGATTAAAATCAGTTTGCTCTCTTAGATAAAAAAGTTTCAAAGTCTAGACAAATCTGTAAGTCTATTTTTAGAGGGCACAAATTACTATATTTGACTCTGAATCAATAAAATATTATGTTTCTCACCATGTCCTATGATCTGGCCATGCATACTTTAAAAATAAGTTATTAATTTTACGATTGAAAACAGTTTGTTCTAATAGATAACAAAGTGTCATAGTCTAGAAAAATTTGTAAGTCTTCTTTTAGAGAGCGCAAAGTACGGTAATTGACTCTGATTTAGTGTAGTATCGCGTTTCTACCTGGCTATACATGTTTTCATATTAATTGTATGTTTTCCCATTGAATATAGTATGTTACCCTAGATAACAAAAAAGTGGTAAAAAAAAATATTTGATTGACAGTGAGTGTAAAATAGATTGTTGAAGGAAATAAATTCAGTTTTTGTGAATGAATAAATTAAGAAATCTGAAATATAGATAGAAAAGCAAAGTTTTAATCAACTTTAAACAACAGTATGATTTGATTACATTTAAAAGAATATTGTTTTTTACAAATATTATCAATTGTAAGCATAAACCTGTATTTGGAAAAATATAAAGAGTTTTGGTAAAGAACAGTCAACAAGTATAATTATTATAACATTCTTCCCTTCTTTATTTATGAACATAGCTGTTATTTATGAACGTACAGTGTTATTTCTATATAAAATTACAGAAAATCTGTAAGTCTACTGTTAAAGGCCGTAAATTAACCAATTTGATTTACACACACAAATTGAAAATCTAGTTCTACCTAAGGATGAAGGAGGTGAGATAGAGCAAAAAGTCATAGGGCCAAAGTTGTAGATCGTCTCAAATCAGGCACAGAAAATGGTGTTAGTTTTGCTGTAGAATCGTTCATTTAGCCGCTACAGTCCAATTAGGGAAACGTTTTTGGTATTTAAAATGTTTGACACTAAAAAGGCTGCTATCCTACAATTCAATTTACTAAAAAATTTTCCAAATCCCTTCTTATTTCACACCTACAACATAAAACCATTGACTCTACAAAGTTTCAGCCTCGTAGGCTTAGTACTTTTTTAGTTACAGCGATGAGTGAGTGAGTCAGTGGTATTTGCCTTTTATAGGTATAGATAAATGTTATAAAATGAATATCAATAATCAATTGTTCTATAAACATACCTTTAAAAATTTATGATTGTACTCTATCTAGTGCAGGAGGTAGTGTAGTACTAAATGTTGTCAAAGAAGACGTAAAAGGCATGAAAACAATAATTGTTGTTTATCTAAAAGCATGACAGATTGAAATATCCCAATAATATTTAACTGACTTAAAAAAATATGTTCTTGATTAGAATTGTTATCTTTTAAAATATTCTCATTACAGCATATAAATGAACATCCTACATTTGTAGCTTTTTTCTGCAGTAAGTGTCCATGCGTAACATAATCTTGACGCTGCACTGCCGTCACTAGAGCGATAATTTACTGTTCCGTGTGGCTACCTCCAATCAATACAACCTATAATTATGCTGCGTTTTACTGCTTACTGCCAGTGACAGATTATAACCCAGCGTAGGTTATTTCTATTTATAATCTGGTTTTTAATTAAATTATTTCCTTTAAAAAAACTAGTCTCAATATATAATACTTTCGATTAATGAATAATTACAATCACGGTGCTCAAATATGTAGTATTTGTATTTATTATATTGTTTAGAACAATGAGCCCTTTGTGGACGACTCATTTCCTCCTGCACCAAAATCTCTCTATTACAACCCCGGTGAGAGCAAAGACCAGAATCATGTGGTGCAATGGCTGAGACCACACCAGATCAACACTGAAGGAGACAGTAAACTCAAGTGGGCTATCTTTCGCACACCTCTTCCTTCTGACATTTCTCAAGGTTCGTAATAACAAGTGTGTGTGTGTGTTTTATTTATATCACCGAGCTTGGATCTTTGGTGTAGCCTTTAACTCTACCCAGATAAATAACTCTACCCAGTTAGCTCATCACCATGGTAAAGTGTGTTAACAAATTTGTCGTAGTGTGTCAACTGTCCGCTTAAAGCGTGTTGAGTGGCTGTCAACTGGGAGGTGTTGCCAGATTGAACTCAATCAACTAACCATATTAAAAACGAATATTACATAATAAATATCAGCTGATAATTATAGTTGAGTTCAATGTGGCAACGTCGCGCCCTAAAATCAAAGTCGTGTAGTGTGTGTGTGGCCTACATCCTTCTTAAACGCTTTTCCCGTATACTTTGAGCTATCTGGGTAGAGTTATTTATCTGTGCTTTAGCCTTAATCTTTCTATCATCAGTAACAACCAGATATGACAATTTATGAAACTTGTATTACCACCAAAGATATATTACATGCATGAGAGTTCATTTATGAGCTAAACAGAACCTACTCATGTTAATGAGTGAATTTAAACTCATACTTTCTGTTAGATCTTAGGAAAAAATATCACTTGTTAATACATTCATTTTTGTGAATTTATTTGCCTTGTTACATTTCCTATAAACAAAAACCCACAGTAAATGGAGCATAGGTCGGGTAGTGAGAGAGGGATGGAAAACTTTTCCCACCACAGTTCCATACAGCGGAAGTGTACTGCAAGGTACAGTCATGTCTCTAAGTTAGCCTACAAACACGGACTGCTGTATTATTTAGATCAAGTTCATAATTTACTATCTCTAAAAATTATATATATATGGTATGGTTTTTTGTCAGCTACCGTTATTTTTTTAAATTTAAAATTATGTAAAAGCTGAGTTTAATAGTTGGACAAAAAGTCCAAGTTATTACACTATAATAAAAATTAAAAATAAATAAATAGCAAATGATCTTCTTTCACAAAGCTAAATCCAGTCCATCAAGCCATTTAAGAATGCCTCACTGATTCTATTTAGGCTAGCTAATCCCTCCATAAAACAGAGCAAGGGACACTCTGTTAAAAAGGAGCTACCACACTAAAAATTGTGATTGCTATAAAAATCATGGATAGTTTTTCTTTAAAATATGTTTACTTATTGTCAGACCTGTGATTGACTAAACACCATGCTTTGCTCCTCCACTATTTGGAATTGATTTTATAAATATCTGATAAATCTATCTTTCTCTATGCCTCTTATTCCTAATGACATTAGATTAGTTGCAATTTTGCCATATCATTAGCAGTACTATTATTATTATATCTGGGCCTAAAGCATCATTTTACATATTCTATTTTTGAAACAAACTGGGAGATTAAAGCTGGTCTAAGGCCCTTGGTGAGATAGGATTGGGTTAATAAGTTTCTACCCATCTGGGTCCAAACCAATTACGTCTCAATTAGGAAGGTGGAGAAGCCTAATTTTCAATTTTATCCCAGAGGGCCGAGGCAAGGAGCACACAGGCAGCCAGCTTTGATTTTAATTTTGGATACTTTGATCAAATAGAATGATTAGCAACCTGCAGAGACATCCCTAATCCTGTTACCCAATAGTGAACCACGTCTACAATATGCCAAACAGTGAATTATAAGAACTAATTTTTTTTAGAAGAATTTACTATTGCAGTGAAATTAAAAGGCTAACCCCAGCATCCTGATGAATAGCCTTAAATCAAATTTTAGTATTTTTAGAAAATAATAACTTTTTAGCTCCAGAGCAGTTTGGTTTTAGAAGAGGGATGAGTACTATGACTGCATTATCCAAGTTTATTGATGAAGTGTCGGGTGCCTTGGATGGATCTCAGAGCACACTTGGTGTGTTTTGTGATCTATCTAAGGCCTTCGACTGTGTTAGTCATGAGATACTCATTAAAAAGTTGATCAGATACAAATTTTCAAACTCCTCCATATCCTGGATACAATCCTACATATCAAATCGCCATCAAAGAACCGTTATTTGTAGGAACAATGTTAGATATATAACATCAGAGTGGGAGCTGCTAAAAGTAGGTGTACCATAAGGCTCAATTTTAGGGCTTCTTTTATTCTTATTATATGTTAACGTATCATCCCTTCTAACGTATCAAACAATCTTATACTTTATGCAGATGACACGACTGCAGTTATCAAATCTAAGAATAACGAAGAACTTAAGATGAAATTAGGTGAAGCCATAACTGAACTAAGGAATTAGTTCAAAGTAAATGGATTGAAACTAAAAAAAACAGTTGGTTAAAGTTTTTAATCATTAATAGGGTGATTCAGTTCTTGGTTTGGCCGTATAGGATTGTTATGTAGATATATGTAAAATAGTACTATATTGACAATGTCATCTGTTTCATAGCTACGCTATTATAGAAACGTTTTTTGACAATAAAGATTTATTTGAATTATATTCCTTATAAACACTTAATCCGGGTATGTCTGCCGGTAACCGGGCTGTCCTCACACCACAACCTGGTCTTCCTTTCGTTGAGTCAAGAACAGAACAACATGGCCCATCTCTCGAACGTTTTTGCCCTTCCAGCCGTCGTCTGTACGGCTGGTGTGTGCAGTGGACTAAAAGTTTTGGGTGGTGAGAGAAATGGTTGTATATATATATATATATATATATATATATATATATATATATATATATATATGCACTTGGCACATTTTTTACCCTATTGTAGATCACATAAAATGAAAACACTAATAAATTAGGTCTACTTATAAGGTCAGATATTGATTTTAAAATAAAAATAAGATTGGTTCTGTTTGTACTGAAGGAGTGTTGGGCAACTGTTGGCTACTCAGTGCTCTAGCAGTGCTTGCAGAGAGGGAAGATTTGGTTAAGAAGGTGATGGTGACACGGGACTACTGCCATCAAGGGGCTTATCAAGTGCGGCTCTGCAAAGATGGCAAGTGGACTACTGTGCTAGTTGATGATCTCCTCCCTTGTGACAAACGTGGTCACCTGGTTTACTCTCAGGTACTCTACATAACACGTTTCTTTAATTTTAATAGTCGCGCTATAGTCGAAACTGCAGGAATATAACTTTTCTGTGTGGGGAAGCCTGACTGTCAGAGAAGTTTGGCGCTCCACGTATTTATAACCCATCTACTAGCTGACATGCCTTGTCCTAAACCCCCGCCCATTCTTCGCTCTTGTGCTGTAGGAGTGATTGCTCCTCACTTCCGCAGTGCTTTTGACTGCACGTGCGACCATTTGTGTAATTATTTTTATTTTTTACATGTGCAGGGTTTTTGACAGTGCGTGCGACTGTTAGTGTTAGTGCCTTTAACTATTTTTATTCTTATATATTATTTTATTTTAGTAAATTACGTACATAATGAATGAACAAAATATAGGAAGGCTTAATAAGTTACTTGACAGAGTTGAAAAGGAAAAATCTAGGGACGTTTCTATTGAATAAATAGTATTGCGTGAGTGCGGTATAAAAGACCACATGCGTGACGACTGACGTTATAATTGGGTTAAGCAACATTAAAACCATTATATACAGTAGAGCCTCACTTATCCAACGTAAACAGGCTGTAATTATGTCATAAGTAAAAATGTTAGTAAATAAGGATGATAATAAAAACTTTAAATACTCTAGTACTAATAAATGCATTTGATAAAGAATTTAAACTAAGTACTATATAAACAATTTAGGTTTTAAAAAAACAACAAAATGTTTTAAAAGCAAAGTATCAGCATCCTAACTACATTAAGTTTATCTTAAGCCGTCACGTAAAAGCTTATCTGTCAGTCATGTTTGACAGATTAGACATGTGTACGCTAAGTTTGACAACTTGAATGACAAATTGAGGTTTGACAAACCAGAAAAAGACTGGCGAACCGTTCCGTGGCGTACAAGCAACACTGACAACAAGTTTATAGATGTGGATGGACGGCAGTCAAACAGACCAAACTTTCTCTATATTTCTTATCTGTTTGAGTCCATGCCAGTTTAGAAATCATTTTAGTTGTTTGCTTTTTAAAGTTATTTTTCTCGTTAATATTTAATTGTTATTTAGTAAATTTTTTAAAAACGTGTTCTGTGCAATTGAAAATAGTTTGTAATTGAAAAAAGACGTCGGATTTACAACATTGGTCTCATGAATTTATTGAAATTTTTCGTGAGTTTTCAAGCCTGTGGCAGGTAAAATCAAAGAACTACAGTGATACAAATTATAAGTCTCAAGCATACACTGCTCTAATTAATATGCACAAGGAAGTGGAGACCAATCCAATCAATCCCAGTCCAATAGACAACCTCATGGCAGTGCCTTTTTTTATGTGAGGAATAACAAGATTTAACAACTTACAGTTTGTGGACCTGTCTGTATGTAACTTATGCCAGTTCTCAGGTTCAATTTGGACTCTTGAATTAAATTTGTATGTGAAAATGTTTTGCCTTTTGAGTAACCACGGCCGAGACCATCGTCTATGCCAACGCATTTTTTCATGATTCTCTTTATGCACGACACAATAAGAATCAACATTAACAGTTCTTTCTCCAAATTTGGGCTGAACTGAAGATAAGTTTGAATCATGTCGACGCACGTCAGTCTTCAGTGTAACCTGTTAAACTAGTTTGATCAAACAAGACCGATAGATAAGTTTTTACGTGTAGACCTGGCTTTACATACAGAACAACTCTTAAACATTTGGAATTCATTTCCCTAGGCGTAAATTCATTAAACTACCTCATTGTACAATGAATAAACAAACAGAACTTAACACATTCAATGCGGTAAAAATCACAATAGGGGTTGGGAAATGTGGAAAAAATATTATACTAATATTACTTACCTTTTATGGTAGGAATTCAGGATTGAATGTCTAAAAGATGTTTCTTGTCGTATTTCCGGGAAAATGTGACGTCACAAGTCTGGGCCCCACGTGGGGCCGTCCGCAGTTTAGTCACAACCACGTACTGCGCGCGTGATACTGCAACGTGTATCACTGTTGATATTTGTTTATTTTCACTGCCTATTTTATTGTTATTGTTTTTATTATTATTATTTATAAATGCTATATACACTATATACATCCACTCCACACATCCAGTTGTAGACTTTTAGTTTGATACTTTTCGAAACAGTTACCCAAACACAAGCCAGGTTTTTCCGGGCATGTTTCACAATGAAAAGCAGTCTTTGTGTTGGGCTTTCCGTCCTTCGTACACTGCCGGCATTTCTTTCTCTTTGTACGACTTACATTTGCTTCTTGATCTTGAATTTTTGCCAGCTTGAGCGTCTTTTCTTTTCCGTTTTTGGCCGGGAGATTCAATTGCATTGGGAATAGGCTGTGGTAAAAGCCCTCTGATTATTTCCAACCGGAAATCATACAGAGTCTTTTTTGGTTGGTACATATTATGTAGTTGTAGGGCATTCACCAAGGTCATCTGAATGAAATGTACACAAATTTTTTTGCACCACCGAAGGGTTTTGCACTCACTTGGGTGGTACGCCATCATTTGATCTCCTTGATCAACACCACTCATGTGAGCGTTATATTTCACTATTGGTAGTGGTTTTTCCTTTGTGCGGCCTCTTTTATCAACAAATTGAACCATTGTGTTCTCATGTTCCGTGGAAATATACAAGACAGTCCTCTTGTCTTTCCACTTTGCAATCATTACGCGATTTGCATAGTGTGCAATAGTCTCGCCTGCCTTCAAAGGTGTGTTTGTTACTTCCTGTGGTGTATATTTTCTTCCCATACGCAAGGTCCCTGTACAGTATGTTTTTTCAGCTAATAACTTTGAAGCTAGAGCATAGCTGTTATAGTAATTGTCCATATATACTGAGTGACCACGTCCCAGGAAATCGTTCAGTAGGCGAAAAACAACTTTCTCAGTATGTCCAAAACCACCAACAGTAGTGTCTGATTTTCCTGTGTACAACAGGAATCTCAAAATGAAACCCTGATGTTCAGATAAAGTATATAATTTGACACCATACTTGTGCCTCTTTCCCTTGATATACTGTCGGAAGTGTAACCTTCCTCTCCATAGAACCATGGCTTCATCAAGGGACAACTCCTTTTGGGGGTAGTACACACTTTTCATTTTGTAGTTGAAATAATCAATTACAAACTGAATTTTATCAATAGGTTTTTCAGTGTTACGAGAATTTTGTTTTGTGCTACAAAAATGTAGACAACGCATGATGGCTAAGAATCTATCCCTAGACATAAATGAACTGAAACACTTCAGATTGAACAAATAATCCGTTTTCCAATAATCTTGGATTCTGTTCATGTGAATGGTGCCTGTGTGTAATAAAATTCCTAAAAATGTTTTTAACTCCGGTATAGTAAGGTCTTTCCAGGCATTTATACGTGATTTAGGAGTAAGGTCAAGTTTACAGTACACTACATTGAATGCATATTCATTTGTAAATACACACACTCTTTCTAGAAAAAACATCATCAAGGAGAAGGTTAAAAAAGTCCAATGGCGATCCAGTCCCCGGAATAGGTACCAATAAAGTGTCTGTTCTAACAAATTGAATAGGTCGCATACCTGTAGTATAAATGCTCCAAGTGGGAGAATCAATAACAATGGCATCATCAATGTCTGAACTGATTGATGAACATTCAGTAGAACTGTCATCAACAGCCTGCTGGATATTGTCCACAGAACCATCACTGTCACTGCTGTCATTCTCTCGAAAAGTACTAAGCACTGCACTATCCATTTTAAAAAGAATAAGGCTAATATATACAACAAATAACACAAATCCTACACAATAACACAACACTAAAAGCGAAAACTAAAAGCAATAAAACACAAGCATTAAAAGATCCGAGTCGTTGCGCGGAAACACGAACGAAGCTAACCAAAATGTCGCACTAGGGTTACTGTAAAATGTGGCAGAGATCCAACCTTCTACAACGAGTGGCTGAACCACACTAATGGAATTGACAAAGCACTACACACGGTCCCCACCTGGGGCCGGCAGCGTTGCGCGCGCTGCTCTGACGGCCCCATATGGGGCCGGCCGCATCGAATGAGTTAATATAAAATAATGTACAGTCACAAAGAAATTTGTTTTTTCTAAATGTATATTAGCAAGCACAGTAATGTGATAAATGAGCCTTGCACAGTAAAGTAACGCATACATTATTTGAATTGGCATATGCTAAAAGGGCCTCAGTCCAAACATGGTAGTTTTGAGAAAAGCGAAAAAAACTTTCTAACCCAAATATGACACAATATTTCTTTTTGTAAAAAATATCAAACTTTAGTACTAAAATAGTTTAGTTTGTAACCATGGAATCAGGTTTAAAAAAAAATTTTTGTTACCATAAAAAAATGGTAAAAGTGCTCGACTGAGGCTCTTTTAGCATGTCGTAGGAATTTCAGTGAAACACAGTTTGTTTTAACTGCTAAAGCACACTTTATTATACATATATTTAAAATAAAAAATTATTTTGTCAATACAAGTTCGTATGTACGTCAAGGACTAAGTTAATGACAATAAAAGTCGTTTAAAAAAATTTCAATCATCTTCTTCGCTGCCGCTTTGTTGAGCTTGTCCTTCAAGGTTCCTGTTCCATTCCAAGATTTCGTTGTAGAACTGAAGGTGTTCCTCGGGAATGTATCGCAGCAACTTTTGGATATCTTTGATTTTTTTCATCTTTGATTGGTACTTTATCAAGTGCATAAGCAATCTCGGTAGGTAAAGTTACTTCACGAATTCCAGGTTGTTTTAGGCTGAACGTGTGTCCCACGATTGAGTCTATGAAATGCCTTGCAACTACTTGAGAAGGTAACTTTGATTCATATGTGAAGTGCATGAATGTACTTATTAAAAAATTCACTTTTTTGTCTTTTGGTACAGTTCTGGCCTTAGTTTCTTCAGAATTTACCATTTTCGTGTAAAACTTTAGCCACCAAGTTTTGAGCTGGAGTAATTCGTTGGTATTCAGTTCTTTAACCATGAACTTATGTTCTTTACTTGACTGGATAACAATGCTGGATAACAATAAAGGATACAGCTTTTTAGTTCATGGAGGCTGTAAATCCTGTAGTGATTTTATAGAGCTCTTTTTATTATACCGAAATCGCGGTCACAGGGTAAGAATGAGTGACCTCTTACAGGAAAAAATTGCTCAATTTTTTCAAATCTTTTCATGTCTGTTAAAGCCATAAGAAATCTGGTCAACGCATGATTTTATTTTGTCTTCCACAATTGTATGAGAACACACGAAGCTCTGTATAGTGAGATGGAACACTGTTCAAGTAGTCATAAACCATTGAACACACCTCATTTGGACCTTTTTGGGCAGTCCCTTCATGGTACAGGTAAATTACTGCATTGTTCTTCTTGATGTCATGAATGCAAAACACTGTAGTAGTTAACTGCCTAAGGTAAAAAGTTTCTTGCACAGGGATCCTAGGTAGTTGCACATTTTGCATGTAATCAAAACTTTTCCTTTTCTTTCACTTCTTTATCAAAACATTTGTAAAATTTGGATGCTTTTCTTTTGTGTATAACCAGTTCAGCAGCGGCAGCTCGTTTAGCTGTTTCATTTAGATGACTACTTTTAACTTTGTTTTTAAGCTCTTCACAAGTGCAGCAACAATCACTCTGTGGTCTTCCAAAGTGTAAGTTAAAGTTTTCATCAAAGAATGTAGAAATAGTATATTTCATAACAAGAGTGGAAAGTGGGGTTTTGCATGTTCGAGACCATATGTTTGAAGTACGAGACTTGTCGAGCACTTCAAATGGTCGAGAACATACAAAACACTTTCACTCGAGTTTTGAACGATACTTTTCACTACACTACGAAATAAAAACAGGTTTTGTTGACTGTAGAAAATTTTCGGTTGTAAACAATGTTACTTTCGGTAGTAAACAATAGACAGCTGTTGAAAATATGATGTTTCGCAGGTTGTAAACACATAACGAAAACAGCTGAACTCATAGTAGTGTAGTGAAAAATATGTTTCACTTACTTTGTTGTCTGGGTATTTTTCATTGTAAATTGAACACAATAGTTTTTTGTTTAATCGAGCATCTAAATACCTGTAGGGTTTTGATGCATACTTTGTTTGTTTGTAAGGAAAGCTGTTTATGTGTTGCTTAAAAGCTGCCTAGTCTCAACAGAATGGGCCTTTTTAACGTGCTTTCCTCGTTTGTCGATAGGGCTTTTACCCAAACACTTAAGGGCTCTTAGTCTTTTTACTCTTTTATTGGTGATAGAATATAAAGAAAGAAAAGCTTTGAAACATACCTCTAATCTTTGTGAACCTACCAGCACATGGTATTTAAAAGAATTGCTGTTAATTCTTGCTTCTTCACCCTTTCGTGGACGACGCTGCTTCACTTCTTTAGTGTCAATAAGGTGTTGTAGGTGCAAATCTTGTTCGTTTTTTGATGGCAAATCACAAAAATGTCTCAGGATCTCTTGATCTTCCTCTGTCACAATGTCAAAGCAGCTCTTCCTCTTACAACTGAAACAATACGATAAAATAAGGCCACGTTCTTTGGTAGATTTATTTAGGGCTCAAATTACAACAAAAATAAAAACTGTTTACTAAACTTGGCAGGTGTATCTATTGCTTATTTTTGTCACTTCTCTCAATGGCTATAAAGTCTAGAATAAATAAATTAATACATTATAGGCCTTAAAATAACCCTACAGTAAGTAAATGTGTCCAGTATTGGCCATTCCTAGGACTAATCATTTGCTGAATTGGCTGGCGTAACTAGCCTAATATTATGTACTTTAGTATTACCTGCATGCAGTCCCTATTGTCTTTTTAGGAACAATGTTTCCTCTTGCGTCAACAAACTCATCACCTCTTACTCTTGCTTTTTTCAAGACATTCCTCTTCCATAAATCTTTGTTTCCTTTTCGTTTTTTACCAGTCACGTTGTCCTCAATATCCTCCATCACTACTTTTAATAAAACAATCAACACTATTACAGCAACTTTGCGAAAATGCACAGCAGTGAAAAACACATTTCTGAAGCCAATTTATAGGTTATGGCAAGACATTGACTGAACAAACAATAAACTGATGTGATAGACAGCTGAGAGTGTACGCATTGCAATAGCTGACGGACGGCAGTGTTGCCAACCCACGTGCTAGATGGGCTTCAGTCTCTGAGGCCCTTCTAGCACATTCCCAATAATTCAGTGGCCAGTATTTATGCCAACAGTGCATGTGACTGAGGTCCTATTAGTACACAGTGAAGGAGCTATCTTTCTAGATTCGATTTTCACCAATAACTCAATTTATGTTTTTTTTTACTGAGGCCCTTTTCAGCATGTGCCGATTCATTTAATATAACAAACTAATATAGCTAATTTTATAATAATTAATTCATGGTTAGGCTTATTTGACATTATATGCTCAAACATATAAACACCCATACATGTACTTTGGTATTGACCCCCCTGGAAGTCTCATTAACGTACAGTTGAGGAAATCAGTAACTGTATGGACTGCCAAAAACTACTGATTAAGATGCATAAATCACGTGATCGCTTTTCTCCCTTCTTACGAGTACTGTCTGTCTTAAAAATACCATATACAGTACATCCTCAATTATCCGGCCTAATGTGGCGAAGGTCAAGTGGATACTATAAAATGTATATATATATATATGTGTGTGTGTGTGTGTGTGTGTGTGTGTATAATCTATTTTCATAAATTATATACAGGGTAGCTGGTCATCAATGTAACAAAAAATGTTGGGTAAAAGTGCAATGTACATGGAGTTTAAAGATGTATTATACAAGACTTTCAAAATTGACTTCGAAAAGAAATTTTTTCACTTTATTTAAAAGACACATGTTTTGAGACCTAAGATTGTGATTTTCGGCCACCACTAGACATATCTCAACAAATTATACCATTAACATGTGCTACATTAAATTTCTAATAACAATAAGTCAATGAGTTGTAGGTTTAGAGAAGATATTGACATTGTAAATTATGCCAAAGTAAAAAAAATTTACATTTTGTAAAAATAAAAAAAAATATGGCCTATTGCAATTTTTTACACCCAAAATACAAGAAGGTGGATAAAACACTGTGCCATTTCATACGCTTTCAAACAATATGCTACACTAATAAATTTTCTTTAAACTTGTCGAGCTTTCATGGTTTGAATGTTGAAAAACAAGAAGTGCTTCAAATTATAAAAAACCTAAATTAATAAAAAAAAAAAAAAAAAAACAAGTTTGCTCAAGAAATGGTTCTGACTGTTCTAAATATTACTAAATGTGTAATTGTTCATTTTAATTATATTTACATTTACATTTTATTTAAAAAAACTAAGTTTGCCCCAAGCAGGGCTCTTAATTTGTATATTATATATATATATATCAACTCACCCACCCATACACGTACGGTGGTACTAACCCACCCGCTCACCCATACACGTACGGTGGTACTAACCCACCTGCCCACCCATACACGTTAGGTGGTACTAACCCACCCGCCCACCCATACACGTACGGTGGTACTAACGTTGGAGTAAATAATATACAAATCAGTATCTGTAATGTCAAACCACTGATTATGTGAAGCACTAAACTGATCAGCCGCTTCTTGTGGCATAAGTTCATTATCATGTGCAATAGTACTTGTAACTGTTATACAATCTAATCTATGTTGAGTGTGTTTTGAAAACCCTGTTATCTTTTCCTATATACCCTGATAAAATAGTTCTTGTTTATTTTCATGACTGTTCTACATTAAAATTCTAATTTATTTACATTCAGTTTTTGATTTGTTGTTTCTATTTTTAGGCCAAAAGAAAACAGCTGTGGGTGCCTTTAATAGAGAAAGCTGTTGCTAAAATTCATGGTTGTTATGAAGCTTTAGTCTCAGGCAGAGCCATTGAAGGGCTGGCTACGTTAACAGGTATATTACATGTACTATCTATTAGACGAAATAGATATTTTAAAATAATGAATACATATTAATCACTTTAGTGCTACAGCGTCTACATGTTAGACACTACATATTTTATATATACAACAGGCTTGTTTATTTTAACACGTTAACTGCTGAATCAATAATGCTAAAACTATACCCACATGCTAAAAATTTTTATTTCCTAAAACTTACCTTTATATAATTATCTTCATGAATGACTAGATTGATCCAAGAAGTGGAAGTCATAAAATCAGCTGTTTTTTATTATGGGTCAGTACTGACCCATCAGCATCCCGGGCACGACACCTATATCCTAACTTGACTAATAATTAGTTTTTTATCCTAAGGCTATTAGTTTTTAAAAAACTGACTTATTTGTTAAGATATAAAGTATAAAAAAAATTATTTACAACACCAACCACCCTAACCTTTGTCAAAGTTTGTTTCTAAGCGTGATATTTTTCGTAGCATTCTACAGGGCATAAGGCAGGTTTTCCGGGACACTGAGCGCAGATATAAAAAGTTTTTTTGTTCCTACCTTCTCTGTAACATACCCTACATCGTTTTCATCCACTTGAAGTTTTTTTATTTTTTTCATCCATTTTAGATAGCACATGTTCTGTGTTGCAGCGTCTAGGGCGCTTGGCTGCCGGATCTAGTGGTGGAGGCAACAGTGAGGCTATGACACTCAGCCTGAAGTCATAAAGCGATAGTCTGTTGTCCGGGTTTACAAAATTATATAATTTGAATGAATTGACAAGCATCATTTGCATGACATGGACAAAAACCTTTTTGTACCAGCGAAGACATTTATGATCACAAGGGTAGTATGACATAAGTTGGTCACTTCTGTCTACCCCCTTCATCTTAGCATTAAAATGTATTATTGGCACAGGTTTTTGTCTTATTTGGTTTCGTTTATTAATACTTTCACCCGTATCATTTTCAAATTCAGTCGAACGAAATATAGAGCACTTGGTGCTTATCTCGCCACGTCCCAATCATAACACCCTCTTGAGTATCTGCCAATTAGTTCACCTTTCTGTAGCTTTGCAGTTTTGACATGTAATGGTAGGTGTTTCCTATCAATTCGCAGAATCCCAGTACAGTAAGTATCTCAACGCAACAACTCCGAAGCTAGTGGGAAGGAGTTATAGAAATTGTCCATGTAAAGGCTATGGCCTATATCCAACTTTCCACACATCAGTTGTCTCTCTACTTTTGCAGCGTGGCCCTTTCCCGACATTGGACTTCCCTGACCGAAATACACAGCAAAGGCTAAAATAAGGCTGTCTGGTTCACATAACGAGTATAATTTAATTCCATATTTATGGTGTTTGCCTTTTATGTATTGGAGAAAGAGCAAACACTCTCGCCACAAAATCATTCCTTCGTTGAGAGACAAGTCTTTACCCGGGTAATACACTCTAAGCATCTCGTTGTTGAACCACTCTGTGATTAGTCTAATTTTGAACAATCTATCGTCAGTTACTGCATTATTGTCAGAAAAATGAAGGCATCTTAGTATCAATAAGAACTGATCACGAGTCATTTGATTTCTGAATAGAGGAATGTCAAATAAGTAACTGGTTTTCCAGTAATCATTGATCCGGTTTACCCTTATTGTGCCCATATGAAACATGATACCTATAAATGTTTTGAATTCGGGAATAGTCAATGGCTTCCAAAGGTTAATTCTCAATTTTGGAGAGAGAGAGAGAAGGGCCACAAAATACCTCAATTGCATAATTTATTAGTCTCAGCTACAATCTTCTCAAGAAATGGTAGATTTGTCGTCCACACATTGCTAAGTACTAAAACATTATACTGGTGGCGTTCGATTTTTATTTGTGTCGTTATTATTTTGTTTTATAGAGGTGTTTTATAAGTATTTTTAAATCTATTTTGTGTTTCTAGTCTTGTGTAAAATAGTTGTTTATAGTCGCTAATCATGGCTTCTACATCATGAAAACTTACTAAGCCTTTGAGTTAGAAGGTGAGTCCAACAGTGATGAAGAACATTCTATCCATGTTGGTAGAGACGATGAGGCCTTTGAAACAGACTAACACACAGTGTGACACAATAATGTGTGTGTGTATATATATGTATGTATATATATATGTGTGTGTGTGTAAATAGATACTTTTTTATCATACTATAGTTTTTTTAATATATTTATATATTTTGTGGTTTGTAAACCCAAGAAGAAAATCAAATAAAAGACAAATGCAAGGTTTAAATTATCGAGTGACGTTCCCCGTGTGCTGGACCCGGCCTGGGCTGTGTTGTTTTGAAAGTGGCCTTGTTAAGTCATCTATCATCAGAAACCATTTATACTGGCTTCATCTTCCACTATATGACCAGAGAAAAGTTTTTAAATAAAAAAAGTTTAGCACGCAGTAACAATTTTATTCTCACTAGTCGTAGTTAACATATTAATTGAAGATAATATGGCACCTGGTTGAGAAGTTGCTGTAGGAACAAAATATTCATTGCAGATGATCCTCGTTGTTGCAAACAACACAGTGTTCTTTCAAAGTATTTGACACATAATCTAAAGCCTTGTGTATTCCTTAAAGTCAAAGTACACATAATCTAAAGCCAGCTAGACTTGCACCCTGTCAGCTATAATATTATTATTGATATAGTTGAATAATCAGATGTCACATTAGTGAGTTGTTACTGTAGTTTTATCTACTGTTACATTGCCTCATTCACTGGTTTGTTTGTCAGGGGCACCCTGTGAGAGTGTACCATTGCAGCCCAGTTCGTTGCCTTCAGAGGATGAGCTGGACAAGGACCTGATCTGGGCACAATTGTTGAGTTCTCGACTGGCCAGGTTCCTCATGGGTGCATCCTGTGGTGGAGGCAACATGAAGGTGGATGAAGATGAGTACCAAAAACGTGGCCTCAGACCCAGGTTTGTGTTTATTTAGGAAGTTTTTACTGACTGCATATTGTATTGCTTTCAATGCCAGCAAACAACATAAAATGAGGAGAGAAAAATGAGGTTCCAAATTGTAGGATATCTTGCAAAATAGGGAGATTTGGAATAGATAGGATCTTTTTAAACTCTCTGAGAAATTTCTCTTTCGTTGTATATCTGGGGGAGCTATGCATTGCATTAGAAGCCGAGGTAGAGGGGTTCCTATGAGGGAGCCGCTGATAGCCCTGTTTACCTGGACATGAACTTCTCGCACATGTGTACTGTTAAGCCTCACGGATGCACAATATTCAGCAGTGGAGTAAATCAGGAACAAAGCTGTAATACACAGGACTTTTACGTCGGCTTCCCATTATGATTCAGCAGGTTATTGTACAATGTTAGTTCTGGTTCTCACTTTAGCTGCTATTTTCTGTAGGTAACTTTTAAAGAGAGAGAGATAACCTGACTCCCAACCGTTGTATTTCATCCTAGTATCATTGAAAAAATTACATTTTTTATTACTTACTCTATTAATAAGTTGATTTTACTTTCTACTGATTTTAGAGTAAATATAAATAAAATATTTTTAGTAAAAATACGATTTAAAAAGCCTTTAATACCACTAATTTTAGACTACATTTTGAAAAAAAATTTTCACGACCCCCTCTACATATTTAGAATCGACACTGAAAGCCTCGAGTGACAATTGAAACACATTGAAGCTCTGTTTGACCTAAATATCAATCAGTGATACTGAAAATGTATGCCCATTGCTTTGTGTCTTATAAGTTGTTTTTGGAGACGTGTCCATTGGACATGTCCTGTCAGCTAATTTGCTGATAGCTGAGTGCCTTACAGCTTTGTAATATATTACAATAAAATTATCTTACCTCCGATATGATTTGAGTAAGTATAGAAAAGGGTTGAGTCTTATACATTAAAATTAGTTTTTCTTAAAATTTCTACACTACAGTGTTTTTGTGCTGTATTGTTATGTTATCTATTCAGGAATTTAAAATGTTTGTACTTAATCTGGGTGACTAATCATTATTCATCAATAAGATTGTAGAGATATGGGCAAATATGAGGGGTGAATGAGTTTGATGAGTAGATGAACGAGTGTAGTCATTGTTACTAAGTTCGACTGTTCCTTAAAAAGAGGAATTTATTAATAGCCCAATAGCCAGGGCAACTATTTGTATGATTGACAAGCCTCATACTCAGTTCTCTTCCGTACATAATATCCGCACCCTGACTATTGACCAACATGACATCCCAAACTTCTCTAATAGTATCTACGTCGAAGGTAACTATTTAGTGGACACCATATTTAGTGGCGGCATTAACAGATATTTACAATCAATATCAAATCCATAACCACTAATTGAGTGTACTGTTGTAGGCACGCATACTCTGTGTTGGATGTGAGAGACTTAAATGGTATCAGACTAGTGCGGCTGCGGAACCCCTGGGGCCACTACTCATGGCGAGGAGACTGGTCTGATGACTCATCAATCTGGACACCTCAGCTCAGAGAACTACTGATGCCTCATGGAGCCTCAGATGGAGTCTTCTGGATATCTTTTGAGGATGTTCTTAAGTAAGAAAACTTTACATAAATATTATTTTGCTAGTAAAACTTAGTCTAAAGACGGACAAGTGTGTGCAAAAAATTTTGTAAGATTGTAGATGGTGTTGTTATTTTAGTGTGAATAAAATAACAAATTTATAGTAGTTCAAGATCTGCAACAAGAGCGCCTATCTTTTGGTGGGAAGGAAATGTGAAATATAGCCAACAAATTAATTTCACACGAGTAAAATATGACATATAACCCATAAAATACTAAGTCAGGGTAAAATAAATTATTTCACAAAACACCATAGCTAAAAATTTTGCAATCATTCAGTCAAAATTTGCTCTTTTGATTACAAATGTGATTAACCTGAGATTACTCTTCCTATTTTGCGTTACTCTGTTACTCTTGTGTTAGATTCAATCTAACAAAAGGAAAAATTATCAAAAACAGGTCACAAACTCGTAAAAACAACATTTTATTTTACAAATAATGTTACTAACACTATTAGGAACAACTAATGTTAATATTATAAAGAAAAATATTTATCATAGGAAAAATATACCATTTAAAATACATTATAAATTGGAATATAATAAAGATGATCAGTCTCAAACATGTTTATAGGCCTATGATTAAGCTTTTATTCTTGAGCATCTTGAGGATTTTCTTTGTTCATGGTATTTGAACTCTCTTGTTAGAGCCAAACTAACGGATCTGCATGCGCTCATTTCGCCCCACCCTAGCACCAACTAACATGCCTTATTAATACATTCGCTGCTGCCAAAATTTTTTAAAAGTACCTCAAAAGCTGAACTTAGTTATTGCATGAAATCTTACCTTTAGTGTTGAAAAGACCAAAATATGGCCTAGAAAAGCAATTCCCAGCGTGTCATCCATGATCCTGGACCTCCAAAAGTCATGGGTCACCGGTGACGCAGTAGCACTGCGCGGCGAAACTCCGTTAGTCAACCGCTCGCACGACCGCCGCGTTTGCCTCCAAGTTCTAGCACGTGTTTCTATTCTTCATAAAAATAAAATGTTCTATATCTATTATGACCTAATTTAATTATTTACACTATTTACAACCCTCCTGCCCACCCTTTTCTACCAATGTTCACAAACTGTCATGGTACTGTTGGAAACACTGGCCAAGGCAGAGGCCAGGTTTGTCAACACATGTATCGCAGTAGTAAGCTGTTTTTACTTTTTTGCCAGTTTGCTTCCAACAAATTTTGCAATTTTTCCTTAGGAGTCTGTTGTTTCCATCACGTTCAGTGCTTTTGGAAATTTGGTGGGCACTTTGTCGAGCACGTTTCTGGGTCGGGGACTCCACTAGGTCAGCACGGACTGGAACAAGGGACTTTATTACTTTTAGTCTGTAATCGTAAAATGTAACCTTCTCCTTGTACATATTGTACTACCCATGCGAGTTTAAAAGCATCATCTGTAGAATATGTATGAATATCTTCTTGTACCATCGTACAGTTTTGTGCTCTGACGGGTAATAGCTCATCATTTGATCTGCACGATCAACGCCGCTCATAAACGCATTATATTTCACGATGGGGAGAGGTTTTGTTTTGGTTTGTTTGCGTTTATTTATAAAATTGATCATCTGATTTTCATGCTCAGTTGAAATGTACATAACTGTCCTCTTGTCCCGCCATTTTCCCACCATCACACCATTTCCGTATCTTGCAATTGTCTCTCCTTTGCTCAGCTTTGCTGATTTTACAGCCTCCGGAATGTTCTTCCTGTCTTGTCTGAGGGTACCTGTAGAGTACGTTTCGTTGGCCAATAGACGTGCTGACAAACTAACACTATTGTAAAAATTGTCCATGTATACTGAGTGCCCTTTTCCCAGTTTTTCTCTCATCAGGTGCATCACAACCTTCTCGGTGTGTCCCTTCCCTCCTGCAACCTTGTCAGCAGATCCAGCATAAACTGAAAACTAGTATGAGCCCCTGATGTTCACACAATGTATAGAGTTTTACTCCGTATTTGTGTCTTTTGCCTTTTATACATATATTGACGGAAAGACAACCGCCCCTGCCATAAAACCATTGCCTCATCTATGGAAAGTTCTTTTTGAGGATAGTACACTTCAATCATTTTTTCGTTGAAATGGTCCACGATAGGTTTTATTTTGTCGATTGATTCCTCATGTACTGTCTGATCTGCTGATTTAGTGAAGTGGAGACAGGGGAGGATATTCAAAAATCGATCTCTGGACATACTTTGTCTAAAGACTTTGAAATCAAAGAAAAAGTCCGTCTTCCAGTAATCTTGAATTCGGTTCAATATCACAGTCCCCATGTGCAAAACCAACCCAATAAAAATTTTTAGCTCAGGGACAGTTAGGTCCCTCCATTTGTTTATTCTTGATTTGGGTGTAAGGGAAGGTTTCTGGAAAACTTGAAACGCATACTCGTTAGTGTTTTTACAAACCAAATCAAGTAGCTTTTCGTCTAATAATAGGTTGAACCAATCAACGGGTTCATCACCAGGGATTGGCACCAGCAATGTGTCCGTCCTTGTAAATTGTATTGGTCTCATACCTGAAGTAGTAATGGACCATTTTCAGGAACCTCTGAATAAGTATCTGGGCCTTCATCAGCACTGTCACTATCCGAATCACCATCATATTCGTCACTAGACGGGTCATCAACAACGCGTTGAATGGGATCGTCAACGTCAGCGTCAAGGTCTTCATACTCAAAAGGAACGTTCTCCAAAGTGGTTATGTTTGATGGACCAGGAATTGCAGGATCTATTATAATAAAATAAAACACTAAACACAAAAATATTCACTAAAAACACTAATATATACACTAACAAACGCGTTTCACAAAGAAAAAGTTTTGGGTCACGGGAGACACACGCAGCACCTCGGGAGGAACGAACGAAATGCACTACTCGCTACAGTAGTATTCAATGAACAATGCTAGCGCTCTCTAACCATCCTCGCCTAGTGGCTGAACCACACTGGCTCTGTAAACAAAACATCGCACGCTGTGTCCCCGGTGACGCATCCGCCTCCCGCTACGTCGCGCGATGTGTCACCGGGGACGCAGCCGCAGCGAGTGTGTTAAAGATTAGACAACTGGTGGTGGACGAAAGAAAAAATTCAAATTAGTTTATTCTATATAAGTTAATTAATGTGAAATTTAATCTAACAGAGGGATTAACCATGGGTTAAAAGAATTAAAAAGATAGAATTCTGTATTCATAAGATAATTTTATTCTATATAATCTTGAAAAAATGTTTCCTTTTACTTGTTGCTATGTTTATATTTCATTATTTATTTTTATTGTTCACATTACGTACAGGACTATCCCTTTAACATTGTTTGATTTCCTAGTATTTTTTATTCAGTTGTGAATGGATTGGTTATGGTTAGTAATATTTATTTGTTGATTTTATATTCTTTTCCATTGAATAAGCACAAACAAACAGACATAGACAGTAACTTATTAAAGCTTTGTGATCAGTATGATAAAACATTTCAAAAGTTATTTAGTTAAACCTCAATCAAAGCAAGAAAAACAAAATGTAGTAAATTAGTTGTAGATACGATCATCATAAATTGTCCATATCATCATTAAGCAACTTAAGGCAGAGTATACTGTAGGATTAGCCAGCATTTCCAGAAAAGTTCAAGTTTAAGTTCAAGTGAAAATTATGCCAGTTTTTAACAGTGTGGAGTGTCAACAGGTACTTTGATTGCATAGACATCTGCAAGGTCCGGTGGTCTGGTTGGAACGAAGTCAGGCTCCGTGGCACTCTTCCACCTCTTTCCTCTTTAAACCATCTGTCCTGTGTACTGCTCACAGTTCTGGAACCCACTGAGGCAGAGTTCACTCTCTTCCAAGAGGGACAGAGGTTTGTATAAATGGGGTGTTTTAATGCTAGAGTATTAAAGTTATTTTTTTTACTGTTATACTAAGTTTAAATTTGCCGTAGACATATATTTATATCAAATGAATGTGAAAATCAAAACCCAATTTTGTTGAAAACTGTTTATTATATTCAAGTTTAAAAGTCAATACAAAACCAGAATGTTACTATAAAAAAATACAAGTTAATTTGTCAAACTCAAAAATTCTGTTACAAATAATAGTTAAACATAAGTATTTTTAGACATAGTTAAACATAAGTATTTTTAGACATAGTTAGACAGAAGTTTTTTTGTGCTCTTTACAAGCAGGCTTCCTACACTTGACAAAATAAATTCTGGTCAGTCGTTTTTTCTTGTAAGAGCATAAGCTGCAATACTGTCCTGCAATCTTGGGAACAATGGGTTCGGTTGATCCACAGGCTGATTCTTGTTAGGCAACTCGACAATCATTTCAATTTTAGACCAAAGCTCTTTGCTTAATGTAGGAGTAGGAAATCTAAATATCTGCCAACTTCTTTTGAAGTTCTAGCAAAAACTCTTTCCTAGTTATTGAAATTTTTGAATTCAATCAATCAATCATTTATTCATCACATGAGTATTGAAAAGTTAGGAGTATAGCTCTGTAATGTATGACAGATCAATTTAAAAAGAATTACAAAAATAACATTCCTTACTCTAGGCTTTAAATATATCTGAGTTCAAGTCTTATATTTTATATGGGCATGTTGTTAGGTCAGAGACAAACTACAATGTTTGTTTGGTTTTATTTTTTTCTGGTATTTGACTATAATTTTATTCCCATGTAATAAGGACCCTTTTCAAATAATGAAAGATTATGTAGAAAGAATTAATAATTTTGTCTCTTTCTTGTGTTATGCGGATGTTTTATTATAGATTCTAAAAGTAATTGTGGAATCTTTTTTACAAATTTTAGAATTTCCAAAACGTAGAGAGCAGGAATATTCAGAATATTGTTATTTTTAAATGTGTCTTTACAAGATTCTCAATTTTTAAATTTGAACATGTATCTAATAATTCTCTTCTGCAAAACAAAAATTAAATTGAATTTTGAATTACTACAACCCGAAAAAATAATGCTGCATCTGACTAGAGAAATAAAATAACTTTGACAGTCCAGCAGAGTTCTTTTGGTGTCTGTTACTTCAACTACTGTTTTAATTGCAAATATTGATTTATTTAGTTTATTATGAAGCATATCAATATGTGATTCCAGTTTAATTTTTTTTCACTTTTATTCCCAAAAATGTAACTATGTCTAAAAAATTGCAAAGTCTGTTGTCGGTAAACTAATAGAGTGTATAGTTCCAGTAATTTTGCTATAAAAGTATGAAAATTGATTATTTGAGTTTTTGATGTGTTAAATTTTAGGCCATTTATACTGAACCAATTATGCATATCTGTTATTGTTCCTTCAGCAGATACCTTTAAATTATCAAAATGTTGTTCTGATGATAACACCGGCCGCTTAAGCCTATGAAATAAAATGTTCATGATATAATTGTTTGGGAATGAAGTGTAAAATGAGATTTATGTAAATTAATAAATATGAATTAGTGCTTAATTATAAAAGGCAAAATAAAATAAGTTTTATTTAGACAATTTGATTGCTTCAGGAATTCTGAAAAGAGTCAGCGCTCACAATTAGACTTGTGTGTGGTAGTATTTCGTACCAGATCACCTGCCAGTCCAGAGGTGGGGCGGCTGGTGGAGCACAGCAAGCGCCAGGTTCGGGGCTTCGTGGGTTGTCACAAGATGCTGGAGCGGGACCTCTATATTCTTGTGTGCTTGGCTTTTAATCACTGGCACACAGGTAATCAATGAAGTTTCTTGTGTCTCTAGGTTGTACAGGAATGTCTCCAACTTGTTTCAAAAGTTTAGCAAAACTTATAAAATAACTAGCGTGCTTTAGTCATTTTTGACTAAAACTGTTTTGAGAAAGTCAGCTGTAATAATATCTTGTAATATTAAACTAATTATGCAGGTATTCCAAATTTTGATTACACGATTTTACTCAGGGTTATTATCTCCATCTCTTGCACTATTTTGTGCCTCGTAAATGTGCATGTCTTGGTGTGTAAGGACATATTCATTGCTCTGCATCAGGACCTTACTAATACACTCAAATTTAGACATGCTGAGCGTTAAACTTAATTATTTAAAATTACTATATGTCCCTGTAGTATGCTGTTTTCGTCTTGTTAGGTCAATGCCTTGCTACCTTTCGTTAATGTTTTAGACCCACAGAGCACATATTGTTTACCTCTAGATCCCCTTTTACTTTTATTTGTCTAAACATCATATATACAGCTTTTATAATTTATTTGAAATATTTATTCTCTTAGACAAGGGACACCGACACAACTTTGTGTGTATTTTAAGCTGAATATGAATGATTATATGAGTGTGGATGACCTGTGTAGTCTAGTTCCCAATTGAGTTTGACTTATGCTTAGAAAGGGCCATTGATTAATAGCCCAATAGGCAAGGCAACTAAGAGACCACATAGTATTGGTCTGACAAGCCTGATACTCAGTTTTCTTCCCTGTACAACGTCCAAACACTGACTACCACTGAAAATGAACACCCAAAACTTCTATAGTAGTGTCCACGCTGATAGCAACCAATGAGTGGATGCCATATCAGTATTTAGAGGATCGAGCATTGAACATATCGCCTACAATCTCCACAACACTTTGTCCCCAAGTAGCTGGATTACAGCACTGCGCCACCAGTGGCTACATGTACTATTTATGTTTTGATTAACTCTATTTGTTGTAATTTTATTAAATACTAGCTGTTTACCCGTGCCTTGCTTCTGTATTAACATATAAACAGTAAAGTTTTAGTTTATGGTAGTTTCGCGTCTCAACCACATCACTCCCTGCGCTAGTGAGGGAAGTTTGGCCTGCAGGCTTGCTTGGGAACTCTGCCTTTAGCCCCATTGTACAACTTGGTCTGAGGCCTCATGGGGTAGCTCAGCTTACGGCCTCTCCAGGTGTACACCCCTAATTGGATCTTGGCCTACAGCCTCGTAAGAAAGCTTTGCCTAAGGCCTCGCCGGGACGTTTGGACTGTTTCACAATGAATTTTGGTTTTAGGGGTACTGGAGCTCAAAACAGTCATTTGTTTTTTATCTTTTTAACAGCTAATAATAAATTAAATATACATACATACATATCCTATATGTATGTATGTATGTAATAAATTAAATAAATAAAATAACTCCATAAGAATAATATCGAAACTTTAAAAGTCCAGTGGGGCCCTAGATTCAAATGTGAATAAGCATATTAATTTTTGACCTAATGTAAAAGTCTATTTCAGTAACCACTTTATCACCAAGAAATAAAATATGACAGATTTGTATATAAACAAATACAACTAAGTTGCCGAAACATTTACATCTTATGTTTCAAAATTTCCTTTCATTTGTTTTGTTCGTAAGCAAATCAAACTAAAACTCCTCGGTTTGTTTTTCCAACATTTTCCAATTTCCTCATGAGTTTTAAAATTTTTTTCTTTCCTGAAGAACATTCTACGAAAAATTAGGAAACTTTTTAAAAAAAGATGAAGGGAATCTATTAAGACATTGTCAAGTGATGGAATTACAACAAATTTCAGGTACTCATTTTTTTATATCAAGATTGAATACTACATTTTATTTTGGAAGTGAAGGTGGTGTGTTTTGTGTTCAGGTATAGAGGATCCAGCCAACTACCCCCAGTATGTCTTGGCTATACATAGCTCCAAGAGGTTGTTGGTGGAGCAAGTGTCTCCTCCCCCGTTTGTTCTCGCTGATGCCATCATCAGTCTTACGTTGGCCAAGGGTCAGCGCCATGAGGTTAATATGATAGTTTTCATAACATCAATTTGTGTGGCATAACATAAATTATACACCTTTTAATAAAGGGAAAAATTCTACAAAATTTTGTTGTTCATAACTTCTTCAAACCAGTATGCCTTCCATGGGCGGCAAAACCTTTGTGTTCCCTACCACAAAACAAGTTTTTTGAAAGTCACTTAAAAAGTAATGCAAGAAGGCTCTACAACTCGCTGCCTGATACTCTTTGACCCTAGAACTGATAAACGTCGATTTTCGACAAATTAAACATCGTTCTGTAAATAACGCTATTACTCTGCTAAAATTGAACCTACATCTTCAAATTTTAAGTAGAATTTTAAAGTAGAAATTATAACGAACAACATACATTTTGAGAATAACGCCGTGATTAAGAAGGCTGTGCAGAGTCACTCGATCAAGGTGCGGTGCCAGCTTGACCTTGGCATCTGGCGGGAATCAGTGTTGCACCTGGTTTGTTTACTTTATTGGTATTTTCGGTTCTATAATATATGAATTACTATATTCTTTATTCTTTATTCTTATTATGCTTTTATAACTTTTCAATCAAGAAAATCATTTGAATGATGTATATATAAATTGTGTATATGATTATAACAACATTGTGTCGTTTCTATGGTTCTACGGTAAACTTATAGTTTTTCAGTTATAAAAACATATAGATATACAATAATCTTATATATGTATATATTTCAACTCGGAACAAAATTTACAGCATAATGGCTATCTCACTTTTGTGGTGTATAGGGTCTGATATAAAGTTTTCGTTTTGAAAAATAAAATGTTTGTTTTCTATTTAGTATTAACATATGATAAATATTTTTTTATTTGTGATAGTATTTTAACATTCTACAACTCAAGGCAAACAAATTAATCTACAACGTGGTAACCATGGGTAGATATTTATATTTTTTATCTATTTTAAGAGAAATGCTTGCAAAAATGGCTTATCAGTTAGGGAAAATATGTCATCAGTTCTAGGATTAAGTAGAGGCCAACATGCAAAGTTTGGCAGATTAGTTAAAAATATGTTGTTTAGTTGTAGTTACAGCATAAGGGAATATATGGCTTGTATATATTGTAAGTAGTCATAGATTTTTGCCACCTATGATGTAGGATTTAAAATGTTGAGATACATTTAAATTTTTAGTACACCTTACAAACGTATGACCCTATTATGCAATTGTAGGCCTATATTTCTTTAAATAAAGGCATTTTGATTTGTATGTTTTTTAATTTAAATTAGAACGCAAGTATTCTGTTAGTGCTTCTTTATATAGTAACATCCAAACTGAACGAATGATGATGTGAACAGGGTAGGGAAGGTATGACAGCCTACTACCTGACCAAGGGTTGGGCTGGTCTGGTGGTCATGGTTGAGAACAGACATGAGAACAAGTGGATTCATGTCAAGTGTGACTGTCAGGAGAGTTACAATGTCGTGTCCACTCGAGGCCAGCTGCGGACTGTCGACTCTGTTCCTCCTTTACACAGGTGATTCCTTAGACTTTAAATCATCGTCAAATAAGGTAGCCTAGTAGTGCTTGACAATCACATATATAAATATCCAAAAGCATCAAACTCTAAATCACAAGAAAACTACCTACTGGTATTAGCTGATCGATTTGGTAGTTTGCTGATAAACATATATGTTTTGAAGTTTTAGAATCTGCCTTGTACCTGCAAAGAATTTTAAGAAACCTTCATAGATCAAAAGAAAAACATTCTGTATATAAATTATAAAATTTGATTGTATTATTTATGATGTAATATAGAGAATTATTTGCAATACTTGTTTTGATCACTATGAAATACTACGATGTTTGGAAAACCAAAGCATTAGTTCTCAGCAATGCCATTTTTCCAAATTATGAATTGTCATTGTCATCTTACATATACAGAATAAAATGTTCTGACGTCAAGGGTCACACTGTGTCAGAGATATTAGGGTCTGGGGTGTGTGGGTGTTGTTTTGACGAATCTGTGATTTCCACACTGGTTCAATGAGGGAGTGGAGGGGAGCTTCCATTGTAATGGCAGCATCTCCTTTACATGCAAGGGGGAAGGGCGGGCAAAAAACGTTTGCTGGTATCTATGAGATATAGTGCGACCAACGGAGGGTTAAAATCATCATTTGAAAATAAGTAGAATTTTATCGTTTTGTAACAATTTTTTTTCTCAATTACTTTGAATCTATTTATATGCAAAGGAATTTTAAACGGTTTGATAATACTTGTCAATGAAATATTATATTTTCACCTAATTCATTTTTCAATTACAGTATACATCTATACACCCAATCTGTAATTCAGTGGTAGAACTCTGCAACTATACATATAGTAGTATATTTTTTCTGTTTTAGTATATACATTCATAGTAAATTGAATAATATATTATGTATTTATTGCATTTCATGGCTGTCCACAGTATGTAATTTTTGCTGTAGTTAATGTATAACAAGTACCAAAATGTTCAAATTAAACTAAAATATGTATTATGTAACTATAGTTCTCTTCTGTTGCTTGGCAACACCTGGAATAATTTTTACTAGTATTAAAAATAATTGTCTTCATTTTCTTTAGTGAATAATATAATATTTAAAATGTCTGTACAAAAAATCAAACACAATGCCTCAACTCAACATAAAGTGCACAAGGAAAAAAACAGTGTTGAAAGGACCAAGATATTGAAGGAAATTAACAAAATTACAAGTACTCAACTCAAGTCTCTTACAAATGTTCCCTTTCAAAATGTTCTGATAAGAAAGAAAGTTTCAAGATCCAAGCATGATGAAGGTCAAAAATGTGTGAAAACATGTAGGGCTTTTAAGTCCCAATCTTCTCAGACAGAATGGGTTACGACTAGTGAATATGAAGGGGTAGTGCGATATCCAAGTTCCCGGAGAATAGAGGCAAGGCCCATGAAAGAGGTTGGATTGCAAGTACAGCAGAGTCACGAGGATGTGAAGAGTGAAGTATCACACGAGACTGGGCCCAGTGTCATTAGTCATGTTAAAGTAAAGACAACTCCAGTTATAAAACCAAGATCAGTATCTAAAAATAAGCCTGATCCATGCAAAGCTCCACCTACCTACCTGAAAGGTGTAGTCCCTAAATATCTCCAGAAACTGAAACATGATGAGGACATCAAAGTTTTACGTCCCAAGAAAACTGTTTCAGCTATACCAATTGATTCAGATCTGGAGAGAGAACAAAAAATGGAAAAGCTTGCAAACTGGCATGATAGCTACAAGCAAATGGTTAGTGAATTAAATTTTCTATCTGCTGTATCTTAAAATGTACAAATAAAAATGACTGTTCTGTGTCTTTATTTTGATGGTTATTTTATGTAAATTTTAAAAGAGTGTATAACACTCTCTTAAAACATGTTCATGTTACTTTCTTGCCTCAGTGAGGTTGTTCACAAGAATCAAGAATACTGTCGTGAAGTATACGTACGGTGGTCATTACAGGATGGTATAGACTACGTCAAGTTTTTTATGCAATTTAGCATAGGCTAATTCTAAAATTGACTTATGAGTCTGCTACACTTGCATCTTGTTGGATTTGATTCTCCATAAGGCAAATGTTAATTTCAAAAGAAGATAAGAGTTTTATTTATGAACATAAACTTTACATTTTTTTAAAAGAGGACAATTGTCTAGTGCCAACTGTTACAGATTTTGTATAACTGTTTTGGAGTTTTGTTTATATACCAATAACTATTCTTATAATTTAATAGTTATAGAAAAAAATAAACCAAGACAGTTAGAACAAATCTTTTGTAGAAGATACTAGTCACACTTGTCCTATAAAGCATGTTAACATTTGAAATACATACTTCAAAAAATGTAACGTGAAGGTATGTTCAACTGCAAAACGCTGGTGTTAGCTTCTGATAACTGGTGCTGCCACGAATCTTTAAATCACACAATGGTCTAGGGATGGATGGAAAGATGACAACTGGTCTGATAGTCGAGAGAGTTGCAAGTTAATCCAAAGTCAACATAAGGTACAGGGCTGAAGGCTCGCGTGCAACAAATTTATTCACTGGAGAGTTACTGAATACTGAGTCACTGAATACTGAATACTGAATACTGAGTTCTGTTAACCCATTGACCTACTCTGACGTGACCATCTCACCGCTAGCACTAGGTGCTGTAAAATACTGATTCAATGAGACTGTCTGGCCGTCTGGTAATGCATAGTTTTTTTACTATATATCAGTTGTATGCGGTCAAAAATATTGTTTACTTCATGCTATAATAAACACGGAAATGAAGACAAGAAATTGTTTGGGTTAGCAAACCTGCAGTTGGAAATGGTAAATTAAATATCCTACCAGTTTTGTGACAGCTGTAATGTAAATAAACAGTAGTGAGTAAACATAGCACGTCGCAAATCTATACGAGGTAGAGAGATCGATCTTTGTGTTGATTGTAGTTTAATATTGAGTAATTTGGATAGTGAATTTATTTTAGAAAATACTGAAGATGATCTCATGCGTTGATTGAGTAAAAATAAACACAAATAGGATGACAAGTACAGAGTTAGTTCTGACGATGCCGGCAGTGAGTTCAAAGAAGTAGGCCTGGAAAACGTTGAAATTTACGACTGTGTAATTGATTTACACATTGAAAAATCAACACAAATTAACATGATAATTATTAACAATGCTAAAATTTTCTGTTAATTTAATAATACGTTTTATTTGAGAAATGTATTGTCATGTATTTATGCTATAAAAACTCCAATTATAATTTAGACATATACTGATTTTATTAAAAAAATTACCAAAAATTAGCGCAAATAACTTGATAGTTTGTTGTTATCTTATTCTTTTATTATTTTTCTGTAATTACTTGTAAATTTAGACTTACATTTGCTAATGATAAATACAATAACAATATTTAAACTGTATTTAATTTTTATTTTACTATGAAATTACTAATAATTAACACTTAACCCTTTAACAGCTGAGTTTTTTATCAGCTGTCCACCCCCCCAGACCAGGTTTTTTAAGGAAAAATAGGTATTCAAACATATGTTTGTATTTAAGCCTTGAATAAATAAATAAAGTATTTCATTTGAAACTTTTAATTTTTAATGTTTTAAAGAGTGAAAGTTACCATATTTTATAAAAATAAAGTTTACTTTTTAGGTACTTATTTAGGTAATAAAGCAATAAAATACAATAAAACAATAAAAACTTATTTATTTTTAAAATTAACATACAGTAAGAGTACTTATAAAATGGTTGTTTATAATGTTACGAAACATTATAATTACTAAAAATCTAATTTTATTTGATAAACTTACTCTAAAATTGATGAAGGGTGTGGTATTCAATCATTATTTATCATGTTTCCAGGGGAATACAATTTTTTCTTTTGTTTTGGAAGCTTGGCACAATGTAGGCCTAAGTATGTCATTGGTTTGATCAAACCTTCCAATAGGCCTAAAAGTTACATTTCTGTTATTTATACTTCTACCTTCATCTAATATATCGGACATGCCCTCTGAAACAGTTGTAGGTCCATCTCCAGACGGGCCTGGAATAACGTTTTCATTTACTTCATTTATTGAATTGTTCACTTTTGAAGAAGAAATGTCTGAAATAAAATCACTTTCACCGTTATCAGATAGACTTAAGTCATCACGACTAAAATACTCATGGATTTCATCAACACACAGTTTACGTTTCGCCATGTCACTTTGTTTATATTCAGCTACAACGCATTGGCGGCAAACAGCACAACAGAATTCGTGTCAGCTGGCGCGACTTAGAAATTAAATGCACGCAGAGATGTAATTACCCGGAGTCAAAAACAAAATACACTACGAGAAAGGCCGAAGTTTCCCGAATACTTTCGTACCAAAAACGAAGTAATACAATCGTCTATGACACCGCAGCACCCGGCAATACGATCCCTATACACGCGCTCGCGTATATGCGAGTGTGGCCCACGGGCGGGACATTACGTCGCTCGCATATATGCGAGCATGGTCGTTAAGAGGTTAATTATCTATAGGCCTAAATCCATTTTTGTTATTCTTGTAATTTCTAAAAATTTTTTGGTAGTATATGAGATATGAATAAGGTGTAATCCAATATGAGTAAGGTCCTTGGAATCCAATATATCTCTGGGCTGTACAATGTCATTGCCATACATTCTCTCATTGAAATTTACAAAGAGTCTTTTATTCCAGACAAGTCATCATTGTGCTTACGCAGCTGGAGGGTAGTGGTGGTTTTTCGATAGCCCACCGGCTGACTCACAGACTGGCAAACTCCGGAGGGCTGCACGACTGGGGTCCTCCCGGGAGCAACCACTGTCCTCCAATTGACAAGCAGGTTGAAGGCCTTCACTCACCCCGCCTCATCACGTAACGCTGGTAAACATAGTTATGATTACTTTTTAAAATAGTGAGTAAATTCGACTTCTTTAAAAGTGGATAGTGAGAGAATGGTTAGATCACAGTATACGGGAAAGGTGTACGCTCTGTTTTTAATGTGTTCTTATTATTCATTCATAAGACGCCGATCGTCAAGATATGGGTGAATGAGTGTAGTCATTTTTACTAACTAAGGTCGACTGTTCCTCAGGAAGAGATATTTATTAATAGCCCAATAGCCAGAGCAACTACGGAACCCACAGCTTTAAGTGGAGTCCGAACCACGTAGTGTTGGTCTGATTTTCAGCTAACTGACAGGCCTGACACTCAGTTCTCTTCTTTACAAATCATCTGAACCTTGAAAACCATCCAACATGGACACCTCAGTTTTCTCTAGTGGTGTCCATGCTGATGTGTTTGAAAGCAACACACTACATGACCGTGATTTTAGGATGTGACGTTGTCGCATTGTACTACCTCTCTCTCCTCTGACGGTCACAGTCTTAACTTTGAACTAAATTTAATAAATAGGCCTACCTTGGTAATCTACGACTACTTGATTTTATTTCACATAAAAAAGAAAATGACGTCAAAACTGCATTTAAAATTATTATTCAATTAAATTATATATTTAAAATTTTAAGATATGTAAACAAAATGTAGGCCTACACTTAATCTGTTTTTAAGACATGCGTACATATACATACTTAATATTACCAAGAGAAATTATTTAGCTTAAAATGAGTGTATATAAAAACACGGATATGGATCCAATTTTATTCTTAGACATTAAACCTGATCTAGACTATTATATTTGCAAATTTAAGATGTGTACGTAAAGAAGACCAAGCTACATATAAACATACCCTTTATTATGTGACAAGGACAAGTATTTTACTCTTTTTATATTTAGGAAAATTTAAAATGTATAAAAATACAAAAACGGACATGGATCGAAAACTATTCTTTAACTTTTAATACTAAACAATATACACTCCCGATTATCGGCGATAATGGGTGGCAGAACGATCGCCGATAATCGATTTCCCCGTTAATCCAAAAATAGCCTAAAATGACCTTTAATCGGTTTTAAAATAACCAGTATCTAAAAACTATGTAAATTTACGCTAATACAAACATATTTTCCGTTTATCCATCTTGTAAATCAGTCGATAAGCACTTCCACACAGTTGTACATAACTGACTCACGGTGGCAGACGACAGTGAACTCAAAACAATGGAGTGTGCCACTGCCACGCCTGACGTGACTCATCAGTGGCAGACGAAGTACATTGTAACCAACTACTCTACATGTTCGAAAATAACGTTGAAGCCCAGAAATAGTGATAATAATTTGCCGATAATAAGCGGACAAATAAGTTGCCTTTTTCATTGTTTTCCGTTGCTTCATAGCAGAAGAGGAATCAGATGAACTTGCAAACTTTAAAAACTCATTCTTTTTGTTTATTATACTTCGGACGGTTGTATCACCTAAGTTATATTCAACTGAAAGTGCCTTTATTGTATGCCCTTTCTCAAACTTCCCAATAATTTCTAGTTTCGTCTGAATAGACAACACAACTCTTTTCTGTTTTGTGTTTTTCTTAGTGCAAGTCCGTTTTTCCGGGTGCACTGTTTTGTTCCCACCCATATACATACAGTGTTAATGACCCACCCATACACGTACAGTGGTACTGACCCACCCGCCCACCCATACACGTACAGTGGTACTGACCCACCCATATACATACAGTGTTACTGACCCAACCGCCCACCCATACACGTTCAGTGGTACTTACCCACACACCCACCCATACACGTACAGTGGTACTGACCCACCCGCCCACCCATACACGTACAGTGGTACTGACCCACCCATACACGTACAGTGGTACTGACCCACCCACCCACCCATACACGTACAGTAGTATTGATGGGTAAACACACAATGCACCAAGAAAAACACAAAATGTAGTAACGTAAACACAAAAATGCACTAAACAAAACACTGTACACCAACTCACGTATGTCAACTCGTGAAAGAAAACAAACTCACAGTGAAAATAGAATAAAAACAGCGCACTGAACTGAGCAATATTGTTTACGTGTGTGACAAAGCAAGCGAACTTGACCGCAAATAACCTGGTTATGTGCCAAGGTTAGCCACTTCGACAGGGTGTCCACACGTAAACGATCGCTATAGATAGTGCGCACATGGATGAGCCTGCCTCGTCTTATTATTGCGTAGTATTTTACATTTTTCTAAAGCATTTTTTAATTTAATTTTTTTATTTGGCCATCCCCGTTAATCCACAACACCGATAATCCGCTCGCCGATAATCGGGAGTCCACTGTATACAGTTTTAATAAATGTACATGAAATTAGTTTTTGACATACTTCACGGTATGACCAGAGTTAACATTTTAGCTTAAATGAAAAAATATATACAAAGAACATTGACATGGATTTTAAAGTTACACTATTTAAAGTTGAAAATAATTGCTGACTGTATTTGTTTTACTCACAGAACGTATACATAAAGACCTTTTTATAACACACCAATAGAAAAATTCTTATAATTAATTTTGGACAATTAATTTAATGTTCTTTATTTTATTAATTTTACGAATATATGTGTTTCTGTAAACAAATAACCTGTTTTCAACTTTTCTTAAATAGCATTGACTGAAAATTATTAACATATGTAGGTTAGCTTTTAATTAATGCAAAATAAGGAATAGTTAAACAAACAATAGTAATCAAAATCCCAAGAGAAACTATGAAGTCTTATACATTGGCCTACTCATACATTCTTTAATACTTTTAACTTATTAAGTGAACTGGATTTTAAAGGGCTATTGGTCCACTTGCAATTTTTGTGGATTAATACTCTAAAAAGAATTTTCAACTTAAATGAACCATTATTACTGCAGTGGTCACAATTAAGACAATCTTAACTCACTACTTTACTGGTAGTACGGCAAAGTCTAAAACCTAATCTTTCTCTATGTGCTAATTGGAACTTTGCTTGATAAACTTAAAGTGAGGAGTTACCTCATGCATTCTGAAGATGCCAATAGTTACACTAATGTTACACATTTAGTGAAAACAATAATTGCATTTAACACATTCAATGCGGTAAAAATCACAATAGGGGTTGGGAAATGCGGAAAAAATATTATACTAATATTACTTACCTTTTATGGTAGGAATTCAGGATTGAATGTCTAAAAGATGTTTCTTGTCGTATTTCCGGGAAAATGTGACGTCACAAGTCTGGGCCCCACGTGGGGCTGTCCGCAGTTTAGTCACAACCACGTACTGCGCGCGCACGACTGCAACGTGTATCACTGTTGATATTTGTTTATTTTCACTGCCTATTTTATTGTTATTGTTTTTATTATTATTTATAAATGCTATATACACTATATACATCCACTCCACACATCCAGTTGTAGACTTTTAGTTTAGACTTTTAGTTTGATACTTTTCGAAACAGTTACCCAAACACAAGCCAGGTTTTTCCGGGCATGTTTCACAATGAAAAGCAGTCTTTGTGTTGGGCTTTCCGTCCCTCATACACTGCCGGCATTTCTTTCTCTTTGTACGACTTACATTTGCTTCTTGATCTTGAATTTTTGCCAGCTTGTGAGCGTCTTCTTTTCCGTTTTTGGCCGGGAGATTCAATTGCATTGGGAATAGGCTGAGGTAAAAGCCCTCTGATTATTCCCAACCGGAAATCATACAGAGTCTTTTTTGGTTGGTACATATTATGTAGTTGTAGGGCATTCACCAAGGTCATCTGAATGAAATGTACAAACATTTTTTCGTACCACCGAAGGGTTTTGCGCTCACTTGGGTGGTACGCCATCATTTGATCTCCTTGATCAACACCACTCATGTGAGCGTTATATTTCACTATTGGTAGTGGTTTTTCCTTTGTGCGGCCTCTTTTATCAACAAATTGAACCATTGTGTTCTCATGTTCCGTGGAAATATACAAGACAGTCCTCTTGTCTTTCCACTTTGCAATCATTACGCCATTTGCATAGCGTGCAATAGTCTCGCCTGCCTTCAAAGGTGTGTTTGTTACTTCCTGTGGTGTATATTTTCTTCCCATACGCAAGGTCCCTGTACAGTATGTTTTTTCAGCTAATAACTTTGAAGCTAGAGCATAGCTATTATAGTAATTGTCCATATATACTGAGTGACCACGTCCCAGGAAATCGTTCAGTAGGCGAAAAACAACTTTCTCAGTATGTCCAAAACCACCAACAGTAGTGTCTGATTTTCCTGTGTACAACAGGAATCTCAAAATGAAACCCTGATGTTCAGATAAAGTATATAATTTGACACCATACTTGTGCCTCTTTCCCTTGATATACTGTCGGAAGTGTAACCTTCCTCTCCATAGAACCATGGCTTCATCAAGGGACAACTCCTTTTGGGGGTAGTACACACTTCATTTTGTAGTTGAAATAATCAATTACAAACTGAATTTTATCAATAGGTTTTTCAGTGTTACGAGGAATTTTGTTTTGTGCTACAAAAATGTAGACAACGCATGATGGCTAAGAATCTATCCCTAGACATAAATGAACTGGAACACTTCAGATTGAACAAATAATCCGTTTTCCAATAATCTTGGATTCTGTTCATGTGAATGGTGCCTGTGTGTAATAAAATTCCTAAAAATGTTTTTAACTCCGGTATAGTAAGGTCTTTCCAGGCATTTATACGTGATTTAGGAGTAAGGTCAAGTTTACGGTACACTACATTGAATGCATATTCATTTGTAAATACACACACTCTTTCTAGAAAAACATCATCAAGGAGAAGGTTAAAAAAGTCCAATGGCGATCCAGTCCCCGGAATAGGTACCAATTAAGTGTCTGTTCTAACAAATTGAATAGGTCGCATACCTGTAGTATAAATGCTCCAAGTGGGAGAATCAATAACAATGGCATCATCAATGTCTGAACTGATTGATGAACATTCAATAGAACTGTCATCAACAGCCTGCTGGATATTGTCCACAGAACCATCACTGTCACTGCTGTCATTCTCTCGAGAAGTACTAGGCACTGCACTATCCATTTTAAAAAGAATAAGGCTAATATATACAACAAATAACACAAATCCTACACAATAACACAACACTAAAAGCGAAAACTAAAAGCAATAAAACACAAGCATTAAAAGATCCGAGTCGTTGCGCGGAAACGCGAACGAAGCTAACCAAAATGTCGCACTAGGGTTACTGTAAAATGCGGCAGAGATCCAACCTTCTACAACGAGTGGCTGAACCACACTAAGGGAATTGACAAAGCACTACACGCGGTCCCCACCTGGGGCCGGCAGCGTTGCGCGCGGTGCTCTGACGGCCCCATATGGGGCCGGCCGCATCGAATGAGTTAAACTTTTTCAAGTGTTGTAATACCCCTTTCCTGGGTCCATCAGTGAAGGTTCGTCTGCAAAGTCACTTGAAGTTTGGCTGCTTTGGTTGTCCATTTCCTCAATATTAACTTTTTTCTCCTCACCGGGAAAAATAAAATTGAACAAAATGTAGTTGCCCATAAAAATAAATGTAATTTACTTCTTATGTCAATATGAAAACAATTAATACATCACATTTGTGGTATTATTCCTTTTCTTTCAATCATTGTCATCGTACTGTTGTTTTTATTAACCCGTCTGTTGCCACGCTACCCTATTTTATTACACGCTTAATCAAGTGGAGTAACTGAGTTACCTCACCTGTTTTTAATTTTCATTTTTTTACTACACAAGGATAATAATGATAAAAATCTATTTTTAATTAATTTTCTTTGTATAAACAAACATACAATTCATTGATAATATATATGAAGTAACAAAAAATATTTAAATGATGAAAAATTCCAACTTAATGGTATTTTTAGCTAATTTTTTCTGTAACACTTTTGGGTCCCTTTTTTCCTTACACTTAAGGCACTTAACCATCATATCCTTACTGCGTTGCTCAATGTATACAGGTTTTTTTAATAAAAAACACAAGTATAGTTTTCCTATCTTTTTTCTGGTACTTAAAAGAGCACTGCATTTCTTTATCCAGAGCTGATGTTTTATTTTGTTCTGGTCCATCTCTTTCCCTGTCAACGGACTCATCAGCATCTAGTAATAGACCTACAAATAGCCGGATGCTGTTTATATATTTTTTTTTTTTTGCAGGTTTTATGAGAGGCGCAATTTTGTATTAGGTAAAGCAAGTTGTTTTGCAAGTTCTATCGAGAAAATCTTCTGCTCAAAATTTGTATATTCCATTCTGGATTGTTCTCCTTCCAAATTACAGAACTATTCAGAGTTCTAATGTCAATGAGTTGCAATATTATTCTGTGGGCCATTGGAAGGTAAGGTCTTTAGATTGAATTAAATCCCAGTTTTAAAAGGCACATACGTGATGATATGCGTTCCCGACAGGGGTAAGAAAGTTACCTCACGAGCAAAATTTGCTTATAAGTGACTAAATTTTCCCCCCCTACCCTAAAATTACTTTTATGCCAAAATAGGTATATATGAACAAATACAAGAAGTTTTGTACTAATATAAAAGCTTAATATTACAATAATTAGAATTTGTTAGGCTCTAGGGTTACTCAGTTACTCCCCTTGGCAACAGACGTGTTGATAATTTACAACCACTAACTGCACCCCGTTTATTGAAGGCTATTGCGAAATGCGCTAATGAATAACTTGTCAGATATAATTATAACAAATCTTAACATCTTTTTTCTTGTTTAAGATTCGATTTTGTACTAAGTTTAGGGATACATCTATTATACTATCTAATATATTGATTATTTAAGTATTAATGCCGTTAAAATTATTTTTCACTAACTTAATTTTTGTTTATTCATTAACTTAATAATTTGGTTATTCATGTATATATACATACACTATGTCAGTGGCTACATTTTCAGGAGATTTGTAGATGTCCAGAAGTTCGTCAAAGCCAGGGTCGTATGATGTGGTTCCAACCAAAGAGTTAATGTAGAAATACTGATCCTCGAAACACCCTTACCGTTGGATTTCTATTAAATCCACCTAATTGACGAATGGAAGAAAATAGGTTTTCCAGTGGATCTTGGTTCAATCTGGATGTCAACAAGTATACATATTATTCGCTTTGAAGTTGTTGAAGCATTGATATTCTGCCTAAATCCTTTGAAACAAGGTGGGTCAGAGTATTTGGCATCTTTTTTCTTTAGTGATGAATTAAGTGTACATAAACCTTGATATGAATTATATTTACTCATTTCCTATCAAAACGTCTTGGACATTGATCACATACAACAGCTTTTACTTCAAGGTCAGCCTCATTTAATGTTCTAATGCATTCTTCCATTAGTTGTTTTGTGACATCTGACGAAAGGCCATTTTCTGATATGAAATATCCGATATGTAACTTCCATTGATAAATATAGGCCACGAACAAAAATACTGCCGCCGGTTGCCTATCACTGGATAACTAGTTGCTCTGGTGTCTACAAAGCCTTTTCCAAACTTTTCTTGATAGAAATCTTATCAAACATAAAGATACACACACTTTCTCCATTGGTGTTCATGTTTTAAGTTTGACTTTTTTCATCGTTTCTCTGCTTAATCCAATTCTAAACATTATGTTATTGAATAACCATTTCCTCACTGTATACACAACAGGCAAAATTAGCTGTTTCCTCAGAAAAATATAAGTTGACAGATTTTAGAATAGAGATGAAGAGAATTTTCATTCTTCTTTACTCCATTTTTGCCTTTTTTTAGCTGCATATTTATTAGTATATCTGCTTCCTTAGTCTTAAATCTTCTTGTTTCCAAACTTCTGAATTGTCTTGTATAAAGTTTGCACTCAATTAATTCCTTCTTCAACCTTGAAATTTGAGGTGTTTTCTATGCTAAGCTCATATTTTTATTGTATCCTGTAAATCTGAGCTTTCACTACATATGCATTTGGTGAAGCTGTTTCAATCCAATGGATAACTGATGGTGATTACTCATTCGAAAGTGTTGGTGTGCCTACTGTAGGAGAAACAGTATTTGATGTGCTGAATCTTACATTATATGAAAATGATCTGCTTGGTTTATTTACAGCGAGCACAGAATAACATAGAGAGGCGACTCGGGCCGGCCAGTGAAGCCACCTCTGAGCGCCTGACCCAACTGTCATGGCGGCCGCGTGGCATGAGTCACCCTACTGGCGAGCCTCCAGTGGCTCTGTGAAACACGTGGTGGGCGACAGTACTCGCGTTGTTTGTGGTGCGGTAGTGTACTTAGCTTTGTTTGGTATTCTATCATGCCGCAAACTTGCGTAGCTTATGGCTGTTTAAATAGAGGGAAGGTCGGTGGTGTTACATATCACAGGTAAGGTTTGTTTACTTAGAAAACAGTATTTTTAAAAAGCACCGTGAGAATGCTGTTGCGAAAAACGTTTTCTACCTTTCAATCAAAGTACACTAACGTGCTTTAGTTCTTCTACGTTAAAATGGGCCGTTAATGACAATTCAACACCAAACATATTATTCCTTAATATAATTCAATAGCAACCTCACTGTACTTTGTAGTAGCGAATTTCCCCTATAGGGAAGAAGCTATTACCGTAGGTGGGCTGGCGAGATCCAAGACCGAGACCAGATATAATTTCATTTTAGAGGGATCCCAGATGCTATACCAAATACAATTACCAAAACACCATTCTTTGGAAATTATCAGTTTTCATATGTAGGCCTATATATACAAAGTCCATACCACTCGTTATATCTACACCAGCTAAAAACTACACCTAAAATATATTTTTAATGGGTTTTAAAAAGTGAATGTTAATATGTTTTATAATTATACTGCAGTTTCAGAAGTAGGCTGAATAAAATTTGAGAATTAAAAATGAATACTTTTTATGTTTAGTTTTGAGCTGCCGTATCAGAAATACTGACATTACCAATTTAGAAAATTATTTTGTAAATAAATTATATTTTCCTTTAAGATATAATTTATTATAGTTATTTTTTAAACATGAAAGGGGTCCAAAGCACAATTCTATGATTGATAAAGAAAATCATGATGATTTACTGTTTTAACTAAGTTAATGACTTATTTGCAATTATTTTTAGAGAATGTTCAGAGTTCAATTCGATCTTCACGACCAACATATTAATTGTACCACCAAGCATTAATTAGATATGTAATATTATAATGATTGCTCAATATTGTTACTGTTATTTTTTATGTTCTACCTTACTAATAACTATTGCATCATGGACACTGATACTAATATCTTTCTGGATTCTTTCACTTTCCCAGCAGTTAATTGTTTAACTATACCACTAGATTTTTGTTTTATACGTTTTTTTTTTAGAAAAATGCACATTTAAAAATTATTTTTACATGGGAGAAACAAGTTATGAAAATCTGAATAATAAACTTTCACAATCAAATACCAAACAAATATTTGACATTTTCAATTATAAAAAAAGGTGAACAGCGTAAGTTTAAAGGTATTAATATTGCTAAGGTGTTCTTAAATTTTGGCATTAATATTTTTTATAAGAATTTACAGGTTCTATTAAAAGGATCCTCCTACACAAGGAACTAGAAGAAAGCAACACAGGAAACTGCCTTGTACTACAAAACACCACGATTCTGCCACTTCTGAAAAATAAGAGTGAAGTAAATGAAATAAACATTTCTACTCCATCTTGGAGAGCTATAGAAGATCAAATGAAGTCAACTTTAGCTGCTGAAGACGAAGATGACAGTGGTATTTTCCATTTTCCAAACAGGTCAGACATTGGATTTGAAATTGTCGAGTATATCGCAGGATTTGTTTGCCGAAAAATAGGATCTAAACTAATCTGTGAGGTATGCAAGTCACTTTTAGGCAGCTGTAATATCTACCCTGAAAGTTTGATTTCATGCAAGAACAGAGGAGGATTAGTCCAGCCATCGGAGGGACTTGTGAAAATTTGTAATATGTGTGAATCAGTTGTTAGAAGTTACAAATTTACTCCCGACAAGATTACCACAAAGAATAATATTATTGAAGAAATGACTCTAAGAGTCATAAGAAATTCCATCGGAAAATCTCTGTTCCCTGGAGATCATTACCTCGATCAAGAACCCGATCAGAATCATATTTATTTACTTATGAAAGCAATATGTAAAAAGTATTTTTCTGTAAGACTTCATCATAAAGCAAAGATCTTCAATGACTCGCTTCATAGGAACAAAATTAGAAAAGCGTTGCATAAAGTCATTACTTTTACAGGACAGTAAACAAGAAATCATTGCACACTTATTCATTTTATTTATATAAGCAACCGTTACTTATAACTTTCATTCAATTTTTTTCTGAACATTTTGTTTATTACTTGTTAGATTTATTTTGTACGTTTCTTAAATTTACATCCATGCGTTAAATTGTACACTTGTATGCATAGAAAATATGTGGTTAAAATTTCATTCACGTATCTTTAGCACCTTCTGTTTAGCACATAATTATTTACATTGTAAAATAAACAAATTTCAATACTTGTGTTCGCATTATTCTTAAACCTACAACCAAAAAATTATCAATCATCGATTTTTTCTTAAATTTAACATGATGTTGGTCAATGAACATTTCAACAACTTCCAAGTTATAAGTGTAAATTAATAATTAATTTTTGTCAAAGTATTCATAAGATAAATAAAAATAGGTTTCAAAGATTTGATAATGTATTGTAAAATTATGACACCTTTGTTCTATCTAACAAATAGTATTATTTGTTATTTTAACAATAAATGCGATGCCAAGCTTTATCTGTTCATCTATCGCGTTACTATTCTATGTTCTGTAAACAAGTTACGTGATTTCCCATTACTTTATTATATGTTGTAAATCATAGTATCATAAAAATATTTAAAAAACAGTAATTAGCGTTCAAAGCCTTTAAACACTATTAATAATGAGGAATGGAAGACAGTGTCTATGCCAGTCGTTTCCACCGGCCGTAGGCAGCTGTCTCGGCGCGGCGAGTAGATCTAAGCGGCAAACAGACTATTTTTCGCCAGTTTCCAACTTAACTTCCTGGACAAACCATTCACGTAAGGTAAAAAAGTTTTAAATAAAAAAATAAATTCAACTCTTTATCTAAATCTTTCTCGCTGACGAAACTCACCTGCCCTAAAAATAAAAAACTTCCTCACAGGTCAACTTTTTCGAGACATTCACTTCAATTTAAATGGCATTGAAAAATTCAAAGCATTATTTTAATATGTTACTCTTAATTGTAAATTTGTAAAACGGGATCGTATGCATCTTTAAACATTCCTTTATTATCCTATAAAATTTCAATTTTTTTGGAGGTGTCTAAGAGTTTTAAAAGGCGGTATAATTAATGAGCGTCCGTATTAACTTTCTAGTGGCTCGCCGCTGGTTTTGCGTTTCTTGACCCAACTGTCATGGCCGAAAGTGGCTTCACCTCCTTATACACGGCTTAAATGGGAATAGCCCCTCTATGTTATTCTGTCCTCGCTGGTTTATTTACCAGCAAAGGTGGAGAGCTTGTTTCTTCGACTTACCTTCTAATGCTCTGAAGCAGATAGGAATTGCCCCTCGCAATAATCTGACACTTGGTATGACATCCTCTTCTTTGAAATGTCATTGGCACACTCTTTTTTTGTGTGGTTTTGTGGTGATAATCTTATTAAGTCTGGATTAACTGAAAGAAAATAGAATACGTAAGTAATATATTAAATAATTTATACATTACAGTTTGAATTTAAACAGAATGGGGTAGGCTAGAAATAGTCATACATGAACAAAATGTATTTTATGAAAACGTTGGGTATAAACAATTTCTTTTAACTTTTATCAAACCCAAGGTAAAAAAAATAATTTATCGAAAAACATTTTTATTTCTAGGTCCACATATATTTAATAAATTACCATAAGAATTAAAGCATGCCAAAAATGTCAACTTTGTTCAAATAAAATTAAAACTTTGGCTTCTTGATAAAGATGATATTGACAATTTACTTATGATACTACAATAAATTTGTTTCTATGTTTATAAATCTTTTAATTTGTTCTATAGTTATAATAAATCTGCCTCTATGTTTATAAATCTTTTAATTTATTCTTTAAGTTAGATTTGTATTTAAATTTGAGAATTTTCTCATTATAATTTGTTTTTTTTTCTTTTTCAATTCTTAAAGTAAATTTAATTCCTGTTTGTCCTCTTTGTTAGTAGGCCCCTGTAATGTAATGACACTGCAGTGGGATGCTAAGTTTCACTAGCTAATTTTAGACTATCTAGTGTAATTTTCATGTTTATTTATTTTGTGCTTGTCATCTCTACTTGACACGATGGCAAGTTATTCCAAGTTTGAGAATTTTTATTTTTGTAATTGATTCTTTAGTGTGGGATAAATATTTTCTTATTCTTTACTTACTATATAACTACCTTGCTGTTACATTACGACATAACTTACACACTTTTTTTAAGAAAACTGCACTCACTCGAAAGGATGATTTATAAATGGCAATAAAAAGTTAAAATTTGAATATTAATACAAATATAATAAATAAACAACGTTTAAATCAAAGCATTACTAACTAAATTGTTCTGTCAGCCAATAATATATTTTGTTTGTTATAAAAATCTTGGAATCAAAGGTGTATGTAATTTTAGTGAAGTAGAGAAGTACTTTTATTTCTTGATTAATGTTTACAAACAGTTTATCTACATTAATTAATAAAAGATGAAGATATTTTGTACTCAGATTTTTATTAGTAAAATGATAAATGGATAATTTTATTTGGGATTTATTTTAATAGCGTAATAATGTTATTAAAAGCCTAGTAATCATTGTTTTAATAAATTTGAGAAAAATGTAACCTTTTTCCATTAAAAAGTTATTATCGTCCTCTGTATTGTATTAGTATTAAATGAACTATCTCAGGAACAGATAAACACGTTTATAATTCAATTTAAACATTAATTTTTTAAAGAATAAATACCGGTTTGTTACAAATAGGTTTGTTTATGTTTTTGCTTGTACTTACCACTATGTATATGTGTATGGCAATATTAATGTTTTTGTATTATTTAATTGATTAAATTTGTTAATTTTTTGAGAAGGTTAGGTGGTAGCTGACTGTCTAGTCCTAACCTCATCTTATAAAAAAGTCGTATTTTATTTCATTGGTTGTCCCACCCGGGTGGGTGAAATGAAATGAAAATTGTCTTTATTAAGCGGAGTTAGGACTATTAAGTCCTCTCTTCCACTCAACCTTAAAGTGGGTGCATATATACGTACAGTGGTATTGATTATATTCACAGTTATTTAGAATTACAAAGGTTTCAGTGTTTAACCCAGTCCTTCGACATCTTCTTCAGGATTTTCAACATGTGAAACCCACCTTTGTAAAGTTTTTGTAACATGTTGTAATAGTAGATGTGTTGATTCATTCTTGAAACTCGAATTTGAAAAATACATTACAACATAAACAACGATTGAAACAAAGAACACATTAAAATATTTGTGGCGCACAAACTATTTGTCTTGTACAAATATTAAATCTCAATTATTATTATCATCTTATATTTATTATTGTAATATTCGTTTTTAATATAGTTAGTTGATTGAGTTCAAACTGGCAACACTGCCCAGTTGACAGCCGCTCAACACGCTTTAAAGCGGACAGTTGACACACTACGAAAAATTTGTTAACACTTTATTTATGGGTCTGAGCAATCTGGGTAGTTAGTCTTCTGTGATATTAGGGATAAAGAATAGTATTTTTTATTACACACTGCTATTTTTAACAGCTACTACTCTACAATAACAAAAGTCAATATACAAGATAAAGAGTTCTTAGTAGCCAGTATAAAAATAGTAACCCAATGGAACACATGCATAAGTGTTAATGGAGAATATGTTATAAAATAGGAAAAGTATTGTTTTGTAAAAATTAGAAGTTTCTTTCCAAGTCTACGCCACTGAACTTTTCTTTCCACTGCTGAACTTTATTTCTAATAATATATGTAAATACCATTTGTCTTTACCTGATTATTTCTTTCAGGTGGCCATACGCACAGAGCAAGGCTGTGGTGCTGAACTCTCTTTGTGATATGTAAATACCATTTGTCTTTACCTGATTATTTCTTTCAGGTGGCCATACGCACAGAGCAAGGCTGTGGTGCTGAACTCTCTTTGTGATATGTAAATACCATTTGTCTTTACCTGATTATTTCTTTCAGGTGGCCATACGCACAGAGCAAGGCTGTGGTGCTGAACTCTCTTTGTGATATGTAAATACCATTTGTCTTTACCTGATTATTTCTTTCAGGTGGCCAAACGCACAGAGCAAGGCTGTGGTGCTGAACTCTCTTTGTGATATGTAAATACCATTTGTCTTTACCTGATTATTTCTTTCAGGTGGCCAAACGCACAGAGCAAGGCTGTGGTGCTGAACTCTCTTTGTGATATGTAAATACCATTTGTCTTTACCTGATTATTTCTTTCAGGTGGCCATACGCACAGAGCAAGGCTGTGGTGCTGAACTCTCTTTGTGATATGTAAATACCATTTGTCGCCATATTTTAAAAGTTTTGTAAGTCAAGTTGTGCTACATCAGTCACCAGTCATTGTTTAGCTTACATTAGTCACAGACTCAATGTTGAAAAGGTGCACTTTTGCACAACTAGCGAGGAATCTCGAAAACACAATAAATTATTGTTATACTTTTTTACTTGATTTGGCGAATGCCATACCATACAGCTCAGCTGGTTCTTAATGATGTATACTTGAGATATTTTCTATAATATTGGTTGCTCTTTCAGTCTCATACTAAATTATAAGTTAAAACAATTTAAGTATATATATTTAAATATTGTTTAAATAATAACTAAATTTAGATCTAGTGATCAAAGACAGGTAAAAATAAAATCTGGAGTCCTTTTCTCTCCCGTTTGAATTCCACAAGTTGTGTATGTCTTGAACCTTCATGTTCAACTTATTTCTTTATAGGGGAAAAAACAGCATTATTTCTATGTCAAAACCTGTAATTAATGTATGTCACCCATGTGGATTTGATTATATTTTGAAAACTAGCTGTTGATATAGTATACTTGATTATTCTCAAGGCTCCTAATCAAGGCACAAGAGGTTGCCTCACTCTCATATGGTATGTATAAGCATCACTTGGTGAGTTGTAATGTCAGAGGCCGACCTCCAACGCAGCGCACTAAACAATTAATACCCTTGATTATATTATTACTTACAAATTGTCATTATATTCTGTGCACTTATAAAATCAATGTTAATACATACTGAAAAATATTACCTTTTTTTTCCAAGTGTGTTATAGAATTTGTTAATTATCTGGTATTTTAATGTTATTTAAAGCAGTAAATGTCTCTTTTCGTGTATTGCAGAGTTCTATTTGCTTAGAACCTACTAAACAATATCAAAATTAAATAAATAAACAATACCAATCACATACATCAAATAAATAATGTTAATTTTGTTACAAAATCATATTAGCAATAAAACAACGGAGACAGTAGTGTCATCGAGAGTACGCATTTTGGATGTTTTCCATCGTTTGTTTTGTTGACAGCAGTGAAGATAGAAATATCACAGCTGGGTCGGTTTATGACGTAACATGCAACCTGCACGTTATGGGTGCTCGCAGAGGCAACCTCTTGTATATATGCCTTGGATTATAATCCCAATAAATATCTCATATAATAGTAATATTTGTGCCAATATATATATATATATATATATATATATATATATATATATATATATATGTATCATTTCGTTTGTTGTCAGCTACCATTTGTTAATTTTAAAGCCGCGATATTTGGATAAATATCCAAAAGTCATGATGGTATATTCATTGATGAAAAATGTAAAGTGATCTCCTGTCACAAAGCTAAGTCCAAGCCATCTAAGACCTGCCTCACTGACTTTGTGTATGCTGGTTAATCCCTCCATAAAAGAGCGCAGGGGGCACTCTGTAACTACATGATCCATTGTTTGGATGGACTCCCCGCAATCACATGACTGATTTAGTGTCAATCCCCATTTATACTTTCAGTAATTGCATCTGAACGCAATTCAGAACTGATTCAAAAGTGTCCACTCCCTACGAGGAAGGTTCATCACACCTACATTGATGGATTGTTAAAGAGGAAATTATTTCGTCCATCAAAACTGTTCCACGCTATGGCCCAGCTAGTAATGGGCGAGATGTTTGAACTGCTCAACTGGAAAGCAGTATGTAGAGTTGGGTTTCGAGATATTAAGCAAACGTTCTGGCGTAGGAGGTTCTGTATAATGGGGAGCTGCGGTGCATTCAAGATCTTATTGAATTCTTTGAGTAGTGCCTATTGACTTCTTATCTCTGGAGGAGCTATATTGCACAGCACCAGGAGCTAGAAGTGGAGTTGACATGAGAGTGCCACTAATAGCTCTCATGACCCTATTTAGTTGGACATCTGTGTTCTATTAAGATTGACATTTGTGCTAATAATTTGGTTAGTTAGTGAGGTCTGCAACTACAGCTGTTTAACTGCATTACGTTAAAGTGGGAACTACACGAGCACTCCACCATGGACCACAAAACAGATGATAGTTTGAGACACAACATTTTAATATTGGTATATTCATTAGGAGAGATAGGACTTAACTTAAGTAAGAAGACAAGTCCACCAACATCACATCAGTAGTAAACAAATATAAAAGAATCACATGTCCTATGTCTCCTAATGAATATACTAATTCCTGGCCTAGTGCCCTTTAACCCAACTTAAAATTTAATATTGGAAATCGTTTTGTGTGCTTATGAAATCAATGTTAGTATGAATATACTATATATATCAGTGATTTATCAGCCTTGTTTGGTAAATATTCAAAAACTTTATTAGAAAACCTTTTTCAAATTTATTTTCCCTTACGTTTATTTATACCTTTATCGCTGGTCTTGATTCTATCGTTCTGTACCCTTGGCGTATCTCCAATTACACCAGTCTTTTCTTTCTATCTTATCTCATAATGACAGCCTGTTCACCCTGGATATATTTTAAACAATGAACTAGTCATTTAGGACCTCTTCCGTTAATTCACTACCACTACTTTTTCCATTACTTCACTACCACTACTTTTTGTATCGCAATTACGGTTTGGTTAGATGGCTACTTAAGTTGATAACAAACTGGTATATCCAATGATTGACTTACCACCGAATGCCATCTCCTCTGCACATGGAAGATCTTGGAAAGCAAAAAGATAAGGCCAGCGATATTGGATTCCCAGCGGATAAGGAATACCACAGTGGACGTAAAAATTATTGGGGAACACTTTATAGAGCAATAGAATATTATCAAGCGGTAGTGAATTAACGGAAACAAAAAAAGTAGTGGTAGTGAATTAAAGGAAAAGATCTGTAATTTAAATTAAACACACAATGAAACATATTCAGTTGTGCTACATATTTATGCCCTTGGCCACAGATATGGTGCTAAAATATCTTACAAATGTGCAATCCTACTGCCAAATAACAAAAATATGTGTAATACTAACTTAATAACCGTTTACAAAGTCTTCTTCTTCTTCTAAATTTCAATACTTCTTTGTGATCTTTAAATTTGTGGGTTTTTGTCCCAAAACGGACAAATTTAATGTTTCACAAGATATTTGCTTGTAGCTGTGTATTCAAGGTATTCTCATGAATTATGCTACCAGCAAGGAAAGCATATTCACCCCATCCATGATTGAGAATTGTTTTGTGCTCTTGGTTTGTATACTCAAACCCCTCCCAACCATCCCTCGACAGGTCCCCACCTTCCGGTCATCAGCTGGACAATGTAATGGTACAGTAGTATAAGTAACACCCGCCCATAAACCTAACTGGTATAGTAACTTCATACTCTAATCCATTTTCTATTGTATTCTTTCATTTCACTAACGCAAACAATTTAGTTATTGTGATTGATTGAATTTATGGTATATTGACCCACCCATCCACGTAAAGTTGCATTTATCTTTTTTCTATTTTGTAAGACGTGGTTGAATTGGAAATACTGGTTTATTTTAACTATCATTAATAACCTTTTTTCATTTTTACTATACTAAAACCCTTAATAATATTAAATTTTAATTAAATATACCATGGGAAAAATAAGGGTTTATAGACAAAAAAAATCCATTCAAGGATTAGATATAATGGAATTCGTATGGGAGAGAATCACTTCAGCATCTTTGATGAATCAATCTCACAAATTATATATTTTTACTTAATACAACAAAATTACAACTTAAATTGAATCATAATATTATGTGTAATGTCCCTTTTCATTCTAGTGTTTATTTTTACTCAACATGTCAAAAAAATTGTTATAATTAGATGTTTATTGTATTTTTGTTTTAGGCAGTAAAGTGACTTGGATATTTGATCATTTTTATGTCATTAATGAAATTTAATGTAATTTGTAATTATGTTTTGTATCAAAATAAAGTTTTCCAAATTGAGTTTTCAATATTATAATTTGAGAAATACTTGGCAATTTATTAGTTATTAAAGGCACAAAGGAATATTGCATGTCAACCATTCAAAATCTAGAAAAAAATGTCATGAGGAAGAAGAAACTTACTAAATAGCTCAAGAGAGTTGTAAGTGGATGTACTTCTTGATAATCTACTGATTGACTTCATTTATGAAAATCACTTAATATTGTCTTTTGGAGTAAAAAAAATAAAAAATGTAATTAGATAATTTGATACTTATTTATTTGTTACAAAAGAGAACCAAATATGAAAAAAAGTTATACGAGTTGTGTTTTTAAAGTAAGTACCGTTTTGGAATCACACCACTGTAGCGCTGCGGTCAGCGTTCAGCGCATGCTTGCTGGGTACTACTATCTGTTGGCAAGCCACAGCCGCCATTACGGATCCATTCGACTGTATTTAAGGTCGATTATAACTGTTTAAAATTCCCTCTCCGATTAAAAATGCCACCGACTGAATTATGCGCTGTGTGAGTTTTCATAACGCTAAAGGTGTGAAAGCAGATGACATTCATCGTGAGTCTGTCACAGTGACAATTTGGTTTTAAAAATCGTAACCATCATGATTCTAATGCTCTAGTAATGTGAGAGAACTGGTTAAACATTTTTTGTGTGATTCTCATCAAACATTTGTTTTTGATTCTCCATCAGCATTTTGGGAACCTACCGTAAGCATAACTTTCGATACTTCAAACGTCTGTCACAATTTCAATAATAGTACTTCTTGACACTTGGAGACACACTACATAATGATGCAGTTGTAAAGCGTCTGTTTTCTCTGACTTTTTTTCATCAACATTTTGCACCAAGTCATCAGTAATGAGTGAAGGTTTCCCACTTCGTCCCTCATCATGCACATTCGTACAGCCACCTTATAAGCTCTCACCCATTTCCATACCATACTATCACTAATTCTGTTTTTTCAATAAACTTTTCACATCTCTCGATGAATGTCAGCTCCCTTCATGCCTTTAGGGTTACGAAAACTTATCACAAGTATTTTACATTTCGCGGTATTTTTAATCAGAAGAGGAATCTTAAACAGTCATAAGCGACCTTAAATACAGTCGTTTGGGTCCATAAATGCTTTAGTGGCTTGCCAAAAGATAGTAGTATCTAGCACGCATGCACTGAACGCCGACCGCAGCACTACAGCAGCGGGATCCCAAAACGGTACTTACTGTAAAAACAGGTTTCATTTATAAAAATCCTGTATCATTAAAAAAAGTTCTTTTATATTACACCTTGAAAGATCTATAAAGTCACTGATAATTTCATTAAGGTGAGACACAAATCTTGACTGTACATATTTTTTTCAACTTCAATACATTTTAATTTTGATTTTCATATAATTTCTAAAATGTCATCTATCAGAAAATCAAACGGAAAACCTTGCACCTACATGTTTGTTCCTTTTGAATTATTTTTATTTAGTTCTTATTCTTCTGAATCTAATCTCTCTAATCAATTGCCTCTAAAATAGAAGTAAAGTAAGTCTTAGAGAACAAATTTCTTGCTTGTGTTATTGATTAATAAACAAAGCATAGTTAAGATATACTTCTTGCAGGATGCAAACATTTTTTTTCTTTACAATGTATGCTTTCTGAATTTTAATCTAACACTGATGTTATTCGTACTTACATGGAATAAGATACATGTTACTCATTCTAATTTTGTTTCACTCAATTGTTGTTGCTTTTAGACCTGATTTAAGGGTTGTTATTATTTTAATTGGTATATTAGGAGAGATAGGATATCAGCAAACTTACTGAAGAAGACAAGTCCACTAAGACCACAGTAGTAATAAACAAACAGTAACAACATGTACTTCACAAGTTTTCTATGCTACTGGCACTTTCCTCAGGCGAGTAGAGGGAAAGACTTACTCACCTCCTCAGAAACATGTTGTTCCTGTATTTGTTTACTACTGTAAGGTATTATTGGACTTGTCTTCTTAGGTAAGTTTCCTGATGCCCTAATATACTAATTCCTGGCCTAGTGCACTTTAACATAGTCAATAACCATTTATTTCCATTGACAAACTTCACATTTGAATAGGACACTAATTGTACAAGCAATAACAGTTGTACAAGCAATGATATTACACCTATAGCAGTAACACCTTGTAGTGATAGGGTTAACAAAATAATAATTTTCAACAGTAAAGAATAATTATTAGATAGGTGAAATAATAAATAATACTGTAAAATTGCCCACACATATTAAATATCTAAAATAAATATAATTATAAAATATCTAAAAAATTAACAATACTATAAAATTAGAAAACAATATCAGCATTATCTAAAATAATTATAAAATATCTAAAAAAATTAACAATTCTATAAAATTAGAAAACAATATCGTTAGTGGTCCCGTAAACTCATTAACAGAATAAAATAATTATAAAATATCTAAAAAAATTAACAATTCTATAAAATTAGAAAAAAATATCAACGTTAGTGGTCTCATAAACTTATTAACAGAATAAAATAATTATAAAATCTTTAAAAAAATTAACAATTCTATAAAATTAGAAAACAATATCAACATTAGCGGTCCCGTAAACTCATTAACAGAATAAAAGGGCTGATAATTAACCAACCATAAATTCTAGTTTTAAATGTAAAAAAATGTACATGTCTTGGCAGACTCTGGAAACTTATTAAAAAATTTAAGACAGTTTATATTGTAAGAATGTTGTGTAGTTGCTAATCTATGCTGTGGAATATCCAAAAAGGTTTTGCCTCTAGTATTTGTATGTATGAATATTCTGCCTACACATAAATAAATGCAAGTTATTTTTGGTAAACAGCAATACTTGGTAGATGTATAAATTAATATTAGTACATTTTGAGGGATCTAAAAAGAGGCTTGCAGTGCTCAAGCCTACCAACACACGCCATAACATGAATCACTAATTTTAATGAGAAGTACATCCTGCACACTGCTAAACTTAAAATATTATTAAAATTGGCGATACTATTTGGAAGAATTTAAAAGTATCTTTCAAGTTAGTAAAGTATTATATATCTTTGTATAACTAACAACTATTATTAATTATTAACATGCAATAATTGTGCTTTTAATCATATTGCCAAGGTTTTCAATATAAAAATGATTATGCCTCGTAGTTTCCGAGGCACTGTGCATAATCCTAGTCAGTCCTTATAAGAATTTTTGTTACTTTTGTATTGATGAGAAATATCTCAATTGCTCATTCTCTTTTAGTAATTTGTTAGTTAGTTGACAGGCCAAGTAATCTCTAATCCAATATATTTATTACTAATGAACAAACGTTGTTATTTACATTAATAGTTATTATCTGTTTTAATATTAAAAGTTTCATCCTGATTGATATTATTTTTCCTCTTAGTTTTATTCAGTTGTAATATTAAGTTTGCATAGTTTTTGTATTCTGTATTTGTGGTTGTTTAATTTATTTAAACTATTTCACATCAGTTACCATTGGAAAGAGCACAAATCGAGTACATAAATGAGTCTATAGAGTGTGTTGTTATCTTCTGATATCACTTGCATAACGTAATGTTGTTAATTCACCTTAAAATAAATTAGTGTGATTTTTGTGGAAAATTTTCTTGTTGACAAGTTTTATTGTTCTATATAGTTGAATTTATTCATTTGTTGATTTAAGATTTACAGTTATTTTACAATGTCATATTTTCATTTGTTGTGCCTGTTGTCGAATGAGGCTAAAACTAATCAATTTTTTTAATGTATGTTGACACCAAAATTGTTCAGATTATGTTGTTGCAATATTGACATACTTATATTAAAATAGTCAAATTGACAAAATTATGAATTTCATTATTTTTTTAAAACTGTAATGTTTTGTTGTTTTCTCTATTCTCATCTATCTATACAAGAAATAAATGTTGGTTATTCATTATTAATTTTAAAATAATTTGTAAATCTGGTCTTCAGAAGGCTTTGTCCGACATGATAACTGATTAATTTCATCTTTTGTTTGTCGCACTTTTAGTTATTTTTAAAATGGTATTATGCTGCAGTTAATTGTAAATCTATATTTAAAATTATATTGAAATTATGGTTATATTTTAAGATTATCTTAAGGTGGCCGTTTCCCAAACTGCCAAGCCACCGTGGGCAAGTCAACAGGCTCAGACAGCAAAAGAAATTTCAAAAATACTCAACTTTTTACAACACTCATCTTATCGTTCACTAGAACAGCTCTTCACCTATCAAATGACACTTCAAACGTTGAGATATGATTATTATTTATTATGGGTTGAATCTTTGAAATATAAATTCATGTGTTAAGCGCTTTTAGAGGTTTGAAACAGCTCCCTTAAACATTTTAAAACAACCTTTTGTTTTTAACTCTTAAACTGTATTTAATATTACATACATGACTAGTAAATTTGAACAAGTGTTTAATAAATTTACAACAATATTATGTTTAATCAACAAACCATGAATGTGACATTGGCAGACAATAATAAATATTATGAATAAGAAAATGAATATAAATCTTTGATTGTAAAATGGTATTGGTGTAGTTTTGTGATATTTTTGCAGAGTGGCAGGTTCAGTGCAAGCCTTTTAGTTATTATTATTTCTTGTTTATGTTTAGTTGTTGTCTTAATTATACAAATTCTTTTGTTATTATTAGCTCAACATAAAGGTTTCAAATAGATGAAACGATTAATTTGCAATTGTTCTAAGTATTTACTATGTGGATGAAAGTTGGGAAATCATTAACAATAGTCAACATTTCTAAACATTCAACAAACCAATGTAAAAAACCAGCTATGAATTTAAAAAATTTTTTTACAACAATGTTTGACAACATTTAATCATCCACTAGGCTTATGGACTTAATCAGTCAAAAATATGCATCAGTAATTTTATAATTGTTCTCCAAACTTTCATGGCAATTTTAGCAGTCGATATTGTTGAGTCATCATGAAGTCATACTAATAAAAAGTGTACAGTAAAACTCTAATATCCGAAGTAATGTGGCACCAGGCAATCCAGTGTAGGAAAAATCTGGATATCAGTGTTAACACTTATTACTACTCTAAACGCTGAGTAAGAAACGCAATTACAAACAACCTGTTTACGTTGCTGTTTCGTAAGGAAATGCGTATTACATTGAGTAGGCAACAGTAATACCACAGAATAATATAATATAAAGTAGCTAAGCTCAGCCGTTTTACTTGTCAACCAAGCGATGCTAGCAATCCTAGCTGTGGTGATGCAGACAGCTGGCGCGGTAAGCAAATAAGCAATTTAATTTGAATATTACACTCAGTTAATTGTATTGCAACATAAGTAAACTGCCGTGCTATCTAGCGGAGAGATGCTATAGTTCTTCATTACAACTACTAGGATTTGAGCGTCGAGCCAGTTGGCATTTTTCTCAAGAGTAAGCTTCGAAACTGTGTATATAGGACTGTGGTAATACTGTACACGGGTGTATATTTAATGTATCACAGAGATTGAAGACTCCTCTGTGTTATATTTTGTTTTATTATTTACTGACAAATTTATTCACTTGCGCATTTATTTTAAGTAAAATAATTAAAAGCCTCTATGCTATATTACGTTCCTTTTATTATGAACCCAACAACATAATTCCAATAAAATAAACTTAACAAAATTCAAAACATTTTGAGTGTAACAGTAAGTAAAAAATACAGTAAGAGTTAAATTTACCAAGGTATACTACACTTAAATTTTTTTCCTCCTTAACTCCTTCCGGACTATGGAAGATCTGATTATCAGAGGTGCGGATATGAGAGTATTTACTGTATCCTCAATTGGATGATTACAATGAAGCACCCAGTCAGTGCATAATAATGTTAAACACTGAGTGGTGTTAATCATCTTTCTTTGGATGGCAACTAGTGCTGGTGAGTTTTAGGATGGAAGCATACATTTTATAACTTAAAATATATTTTGACTGGATTGTTATGAATGTTACGCCTATTTACTTTGATCAAAAATTTACTTTTTCTGAAAGAATAATTAAACTAATTTAGTCTTTGTCTTGGTTTTTTAACTTATTTACACTTCTTACAAAATGGTGCTTCTTTCTTTCATCCTGGGATAAAATAATTATGTATTTATTTAAATTAAATGAACATTGACTACTACAGCAATGTCTATTTTTGTTTTAAAATATTATTACCTATTATTTGTTGCAATATTCTTGCTCAATTTATAGAGAATTAAGTACTTTATACATAATGTGATTTGTAGATCTGGTGTGGCATATGTTTATGTCTCAAATATGCTTGAACGAATAATGGATTTTCCACTCAATCTATCATTCTCTCTATCTGAAACAGAAAATGGAACACCTTAAAATGGTTTAATTATTCCAAGATCTGTATAGGACAATTTTGGAAATTCAAACAATTTCTTTACAGTTATTGAATTTTGAAATAACCTTGATATACTGGTTGACTTTACAGTGACTAACCGTGGTATAATTTAACATTTTAGATTAATACTTTAAGATATTACATAAAGTAAGCTACGAAATTAAATCTTAAGACTGTTAAAAAACGTTCCTCATAACAAATTTGCATTGATCTAAAAATGCTGAGTAAATTTGCCTAGAATGATACAGTAATTTATTTTTTTAATTTGTTACTAGAATATTTATATGGACATTTCATCTATATAAGGGCAGAGACATAAATGACTGTTAGTGAATTTAAGAGGGCTACAAAATTTGGGGAGAAGGTGCATCCTACTGATTTAAAAGTTGGAGAGATAAAGGACATTAGCAAACTTACCTCATAAGGTAGTACTGCCCAACAAAATTAAATAAAATAAGAAACAAAATTTTTTATCTCTAAAATCTATCCAGAATTTTTTTTACCATCAGATAGTTTCCAAAGGCATACAACCTTTGTATGTTCTTGTATTGTGAGTTTTGTTTAGTGTCAACCTAGAAAAGTTTGCTGGTGCCCAATCCCCCATATACATGAAATCCTGGTTAGGTGTCCTTTAACCTAACTTAACTACCAAATATAAAGAATTATTATCCTCTAAATACTGAACACTTTACCCATTGCTGTGTATATTTTTTAATTTGGGTGCTAACTATTAGTTTTATTGAGCGTTAAAAATAAAAAATGTTTAGTTGTAAATTTGTTTATAAATAGTTTCTTGATTGCATATTATGTGTTAGTAAAAGAAATAAAACAAGTGAACATCACACAACTTAAATATACTACAATTGAAGTTCAAACTGTACAAATATGTGATCAATTTCCTTGAACCACGTTTACCCTCCTCAGACCAGAGGAAGGACAAAGGAAACTGAATCCTTTATCAATCCTCTGATCCAAGGAAGGTAAACATAGTTTACTGAAAACAATCAACATAATATTTCTACATACTTACTAGCAGCCCAGACAGTACTTTGCCTCTCCAACAGACTGTCTCCGTAAAACAATCAACATAATATTTCTACATACTTACTGGCAGCCCAGACAGTACTTTGCCTCTCCAACAGACTGTCTCCGTAAAACAATCAACATAATATTTCTACATACTTACTAGCAGCCCAGACAGTACTTTGCCTCTCCAACAGACTGTCTCCGTAAAACAATCAACATAATATTTCTACATACTTACTAGCAGCCCAGACAGTACTTTGCCTCTCCAACAGACTGTCTCTGTAAAACAATCAACATAATATTTCTACATACTAACTGGCAGCCCAGACAGTACTTTGCCTCTCCAACAGACTGTCTCCGTAAAACAATCAACATAATATTTCTACATACTTACTAGCAGCCCAGACAGTACTTTGCCTCTCCAACAGACTGTCTCCGTAAAACAATCAACATAATATTTCTACATACTTACTAGCAGCCCAGACAGTACTTTGCCTCTCCAACAGACTGTCTCTGTAAAACAATCAACATAATATTTCTACATACTAACTGGCAGCCCAGACAGTACTTTGCCTCTCCAACAGACTGTCTCCGTAAAACAATCAACATAATATTTCTACATACTTACTGGCAGCCCAGACAGTACTTTGCCTCTCCAACAGACTGTCTCCGTAAAACAATCAGCATAATATTTCTACATACTTACTGGCAGCCCAGACAGTACTTTGCCTCTCCAACAGACTGTCTCCGTAAAACAATCAACATAATATTTCTACATACTTACTGGCAGCCCAGACAGTACTTTGCCTCTCCAACAGACTGTCTCCGTAAAACAATCAACATAATATTTCTACATACTTACTAGCAGCCCAGACAGTACTTTGCCTCTCCAACAGACTGTCTCCGTAAAACAATCAACATAATATTTCTACATACTTACTGGCAGCCCAGACAGTACTTTGCCTCTCCAACAGACTGTCTCCGTAAAACAATCAACATAATATTTCTACATACTTACTGGCAGCCCAGACAGTACTTTGCCTCTCCAGCAGACTGTCTCCGTAAATCCCTGCATCTCGCATCTTATTTCCCACTTCCCAGTCTCTTCAAGTTCTTCTCTGCTTGATCCTTCCACAGCTTTGGTCTACCACGGTATCTTCAACCTTCCGGGTTATTCTGCAATACTTTCTTTGTTAAGAAACTTTTCTTTAAAAAACATATCCTGCCCATCTCATCCTTCTAGTTCTTATCTCAGCTACAATATCTGTATCTATTCATATAGCTCCCTTGGTCCCGATTGTGTTTCAACCTCCATTGACTTAAATCGGTCCATCTTCAATAAATATTTTCCTCAATACTTTATTCTCAAACTCTAATATATTATTTTCAGTTTTTTTACTTAATATCCACATCTGAGAACTGGTCTGATAGTAGCCTTGTATATCCTGAGTTTTTATGGGGGTTATTGTCTTAAATTTGAGAAGCTTTTGCTTAGTGAGAAACTTTTGTGGGTTTTTGTGCTTGTAATAAATTTGTGTTGTGTTCACGTGTTTTGAAATTCGTTAAGCAATTTTGTATATAGAAGATTACTACCATGTAACTGAAAAAAGTCGTAGGGAACATTTTTTTGAACACTTCGTTAAAATATGAAGTAATTATTTCATATTTTACAAACATAGAATCCATTTTTAAGCATACACTAACAAAGAATTGAAATAGGCCAGAAAAAAACCTTGGAAAATTTACCTTAAGCAATCCCCCTGAGTTGATCTAGTAATATTAGGCATTTGGGAAGCTTCAACTTCAGTAGTGAATCTTGGTATGATGGCGTCGAGACCCACATGTACTAACCGCATATCCATGACTAAAAAATTCCTCCGGCAGACATGATCTTTGTGGACTCATTTGTGGATTATTATTAGTAATATTCTGTGGTATTCCTCATTTTTTTCAATACAAATATATTTTTATATAAGACTGTCATGAATAACCAAACACATTACACGAACTGTGTTTGCTATTTTTGTTATCTGTAGATGTCTCATTAAAATGAATGTTGAATTAGCATTAAAATGTATGGTTTGATTTGATGTATTTTCTCCTATTGCAACCTTTGATAGCAATAATCCAAAAATAAAACCATATTATGTTCCAAACAATTACTCAACGCAGCGATGTAAATTGTAAAAGAACCCACTTAACAGAGTGGTATATAATTTATAATGATTGTACCAATGGAAATTATCACGATATTTTAAGTTTGTAAAATAACAACTTAATTTAGTTATAAAACAAATTTTATTAAATATATCTAAATAAATCAAAATCTATTTTAAATTTTCCTGAAACGTTTAATAAAGTTAAAATATGAGATGTGTCTTTATGTAAATAAATGTGAGATTATTTATAATATTTTATGTAACAAAGACAAGATGAATATTGTTTTATGAAAAGTTATTTTCATGGTGTAAACTATTGATGTGTAATACAGTCATGAGTATAATATATAAAAAGGCTTGGAATATTTTTATCTAAATTGTATCATTTGTATTCAGGTTATAAATAGTTTATCGTTGTCATTTTAGTTTTGTAGTACATTCTCTTACTGTGACTGAGATTGGGTTGTATTTATGTAGTCTATCATATCACTGTACAAGTTATGACGTGTTTTATGTCATTATTGTTTTTATTGCCAACATTGCATCACTTACATTTGGCTCAGTTTGTTTTCTTATTCTAGTCACTACCTTTAGTGCTTTAAGTATGTTTCAGTGTTTTAATGTTACTTTTGTACTGGCTTCCTGTGCAATGTTTTACGTTACAAACATACTAGCACTGTATTGTTTCCTAGTGTTGAATTTTTTACCAAAGTGTTTTTGTGTGTATACTTTTTTATTTTAATGTTTTATAAGTTTTGCTGTATCATAATAATAATCTAGAACATTTTTCACAAAATAAACTTTGTTTATGGTTGAATGTATTGATTTACGCAACCTTTTTCCCAATTAATTGTAGGAACATTGCACTTGTAAAAAGGTAATTATTAAGTACTATGAACTCATATTTGTTATTCAGTTTGGATTTATTGTTATTTACTTTCAGATAGCAATTTGAACAAATATCCACTTTTTATAAATTACTAACAAAATTTGTCTGAATATATATTCCCTTGAAGTATAAACAGGATGTCCCAAAAGTAAAGTGATAAACTTCAGGAAATAGTTATGTAGGTCAATATAAAGAGAAAATCATGAATACATTTTTGACTAAAAACACTTTGTTTACTAGACACCCGCGATTTTGTTCTTTTCACAAAAGAATTTTTATCTCCCAGATGGCTGAACCGATTTTTATGAAACTCACTATGCATGTTAAGATTAAGATAATAGAACTTATTGTAGAAAAAATCATTTTATCCAATTTTTAATTTCAAAATGGCGGCTATACAAAAATTTACATACAAAATATTGAAACAGAAATTGCGGGAAACCGGCAAAAATATATAAAATGTACCAAGAACACGTTTTATTAGACAATTTCATTACCAATCTGTCAGTATCCAAACAATTAGAATTGGACAAAAAATAACCGAGACACATTTACATTTCTTTTGAGAGGTAACAAAAAAAGCTAAAAACACATGACTTTGCTCCCTCTCAACACAAATGTCAATGGTTCCAGTTATTTTCTGTCCGATTCTAATTTTTTTATACTGACAGATGGTAGTAAAATTGTCTAAAAAAAACTTATTCTTAGTAATATTTTGCATTTTCCTCCATTTTCCGTTTAAATATTTCAAATGGCCGCTATTTTGAAATTTAATGTTGCGTCAAGTTAATTTTTTTCTACAATAGGGCTCTATTATCTTAACGTGTATAGCCAGCTTCATAAAGACCAGTTAAGCCAACTCGGAGATCAAAATTCTTTTGTGAAAAAAACCAAAATGGCGGATAACTGGTAAACTAACAGGGTGTTACCGGTCAAGAAAGTCAAGAAAATGTCAGGAAATCGTGTAACTGGTCAAGAAATTAAAAAAAAGAGGCATTAAATAAAGAAATGCAGCCTTTTTCTAACAAATTGTGGCGTAGAGGTTGGCGATCTCATCGCCCAGCACATTGCACCTTGTGCTGCAATCAGCCACTAACTTATGAAATCATAACTAACAATTTATCACTTATTTTTCCTACTGTATTAATAACTTGTCTGTGCTCACTGTGGGTTGTGTATACATTTATATATACCGTGATATATTAACAGAAATATATCATACTGTACTGTATACATAACTTTGTTTTAATTATGAATAACTAAAATTAGCTTTTCATTTTTAAAATAATTGTAATAAGACTTGAGTTGTTTTGTAAATCAGCATTGTTTGTTGAAAACCGCTCCAAAATAAAGACCTTATTTATTTATTACTTAAAATTCAAGACAGTTTTAATTAGAACTAAATATTACTTAAAATAAATTTTTATATTTAATCTTTATCAAATAAGATTGTTCTAAATAAATAGGTATATTCATTCAAATATACGAAGAAAATATTTCCTTAAATAGAACGTGAAGTCAAGAAATGAATACTTGAAATCCTATTAGACACCCTGACAAAGCATTTTCGAAAAAAATGTATACTTGATTTTCTCTTCATTTTGACATATATAACCATTTCCTGACGTTTGGCGCTTTACTTTTGGACACTATATATATATATATATATATATATATATATATATATATATATATATATATATATATCGCATGACTTCTACCAAGAAAATAGAAGAAACAATAAATTCAAAATTAGATAATACAAAACCTAAATAATAATGTCTAAAGTACAATGTACTTCTGCCTAAGTAGATAAATAGTGATCTCCTCTCACAGAACTAAATCCAGGTTTTGTAATCATTCTGGTAGAATGAAGATAATCTAATTCACTTGGAAAAGAACGCAATGAGCAATCATTGTCTATGTATTCATAGCTATAATTTCGGTTCCAAAATCACATGACTGACCCTTGGCCATTCCCCACTTGTGTTTCAAGTTGTTCATTCTTCCCACACCCATGCTAAAGAATACTGTCACGTGTGTGATCTCCCAGCTGTCCTGCAACCGAAAATCAGCTTTCCTTAGGGTCAGCAAGAAGTAAAACTGGGTCTTACATAACCACTTAGCCTATTTTACGAGTGGATATAAAGAGAAAACGTCTCACTTGTTCTCTAGAACATATAACAGTTTATTCAGATTCAACTTGTTTAGTTCTTTTAAACCCTTAAAATTAATTAAAATCATGAATGGATCCACCTTTGTAATATTTTGTACAGTCAAGGCTCATTGGGCTAATGTTGTCATACTGCTTTCAAACTCGGTGCACCGGCACTGTGCCGCAAGGGTCAGGCAGAGCTACGGCACTGCGCCGCAAGGGTCAGGTAGAGCATCGGGACTGCGCCGCAGCAGCCTTCTTTTTGAAGATTCCGTTCCTGGGAAATGTTCTGAAGTTGTTCTCTCTTCATTTTCATCCTGTTTCGATGTATGCTCATGAACTATCAATAAAATAATCAAGGCATTTCATTATGTTAATGAAATGTCTAATAAGTTCTGGTCTATGCAAGGGATATTTTCGAATAAGACCAGATAACACTAATTTTTTTGCAATAGCACAATATTTTTTTCTTATTTTAAAAACTAAATGTTTTAAGCATCATAAACATAGACTATGGAATTTAAAACTCGTTTATTTGTATAATTTCTTATTTTAAACTAATAAAGTAATATTGTTTTATTAATAAATTTTCACAAAATCACCAATAAATAAAACTTTTTTCGAGGCCTTTCGCCAGCAAAGCTGGCATCATCACAGAACGCTAGTGTGGACGGTTTAACTGTGTTGGGGACCCATATTGAGTTGTGGTGGGAGAAACGGCGTTTAATGTCGTCGTTGTCAATTTGAGACGCAAGAGAGAGCTTCTACTTGGCTATACAGTCAGCTGTAGCGGAGCTGTCTGCTGGCTTTTGGTTTGTTTATCTTTACATGCTTATCAATAATTATTGGACCTACTGGACTTAATTAGTCTCGTCTATCTTATTTCTATGAATTTTATTTATAGTTAATTTATAGAACTAATGTACTTACAGAGACTGAAGAAACAGTTGACAAAATACTTGCAGCAAATCATTGTATTAATCATATATACAGTTAACTATTTACACAACATTTACAATTTGTTATTTATATCATATTTACAATTAAAATGTGTTGTATTCATTACATTATTTACATCAATTTTGTAGCCTGTACATCGATTTTCTTAAAGCCTGAAAATAAAATGACACATGTCAACAAATAAAATGATATTTTGTAAATGAACAACTGAATTGGGTGCAATTAAGGACCAAATGATATGTAATGAATAATGACTGTATATATTAAAATTTAATGTGAAATGTCATGTTATCATTTCTCTTATAAATGACTTCCAATACAATTTTCTCTTTTGTCGCAGGAAATAATTGTGTGTAATACTGCAACAATTATTGCAAAGATATTAGTAATAAATAGGCCTACTAGTCTAGACTAAATATCTGATTGCGTAATGAATAAATCAATAAAATGCAAGTATAATCATCAATTTATTCCTAGATTATTCACAGTGAGATATACATGCGACAAAGATACAACATTTTACATTAGCATGCTAATAAGTGTTGAAAGATGACTTATGCCATCAAGCTAGACTTGATAATAACTTGTATAAATATTAAACAACAACTATGTACAACATTGATGAATACTTAAATAAATTAGACATGGCAATACTGTGTGGTTATGTGTATATGTACATTGATGGCAACATGCAATTTGTGTGCAAAGTGCAATGAACATTTAAAAGACCAACAGAAAAGTGCAATGAACATTTAAAAGACCAACAGTCTTTTAGTTAGATTGATTGATTATGTATGTTTAACATGCTTTAAAGATAGTGATAAGGAATTAATTGATTATAATACTTACTGATTAATTATAACACTTATAATACTACAGAACGCTAGTGTGGACGAAAACAATTATTATCTATAAAGCAGACGACATCACTCACTCATCCATCAATTCCCGCCATAGGGTTGGAGGGGCCCCTCCCCTCCAACCCCCACCACAACTCAATATGGGTCCCCAACACAGTTAAACCGTCCACACTAGCGTTCTGTGGCATCATCAGGCAACACAAATTTTTATTTGGTTATAAACAAAACAATACAATAATTAATTTGGAAAACATATGTAAATAATTAAAAGAATTGTACAATTGTAAACATATGGTAAATTACTAATAATATATAATATATACATGTAAAAATGTATATATTAGAGTGTATAATTTTGTATAAAATGTGATGATAATAAACGAGAATTTTGAATAGGCCAATTTCTCTGAGACGATTTTGATATTTATAGAAAACCAACGCATACAAACAGATTCATCACTAATGATCCATATCATCCTCCAGCTCAAAAAAGAGCTGCATTCCATAGTATGATTTATAGATTAATAAACACACCCTTAAATCAAGAAAATTTCGAAAAAAATCTAGAATATGTTAAATAAATCTACTAAGAAAAAGATTAAAAAATCAAGAACTACATTGTTAGAAATAAAAGAAAAAGAAGAAAATTACTGGGCAAGTTTTACCTTTAATAAACAATTATCAAAAACTATTCAACATTCCTTCAAGAAAAATACAAACATAATTCCTTCGTTCAAAACTGTTAACAAATTAAAAAACAAATTAAATAATCCTAAAGACAAAATTAAAAATGAAAATCTATCTGGAATTTATGAAATTAATTGTGACAATTGTGAAGAAAAATACATAGGACAAACTAAGAGAAATTTAAAAATAAGATTTAAAGAACATTATTCACATATTAAATTTAATAGAGAAGAAAAATCAGCAGTTGCTAAACATTGCCTAACAACAAACCATAGCATCACAAAAGAAAATTCAAAAATAATAAAATCAGTTTCATCTTCAAAACATTTAAATGCCTGGGAAACCTATTTTATTAACAAAAGTGATTCGTCTTTAATGAATAATGAAAGTGGGCCTATTCAAAATTCTCGTTTATTATCATCACATTTTATACAAAATTATACACTCTAATATATACATTTTTACATGTATATATTATATATTATTAGTAATTTACCATATGTTTACAATTTTACAATTCTTTTAATTATTTACATATGTTTTCCAAATTAATTATTGTATTGTTTTGTTTATAACCAAATAAAAATTTGTGTTGCCTGATGATGCCAGCTTTGCTGGCGAAAGGCCTCGAAAAAAGTTTTATTTATTGGTGATTTTGTGAAAATTTATTAACAAAGAAGAATACCAATATCAACTCAATCTGAAATTTACAATAATATTGTTTTAGATCGAAAATAAATGAGGTTTGATTAAATACCTACAAGCTAAAATTATTATGATTAAAAAATAAAAACTAATAAAAAAATTCATGTTAACTAATAAATCAAATAGGAATACAAAAAATTTCCACTATCCAGTCAAAAAGTCAGGTAATTTTATATACAAAATGAAATTAAAAAACTAAAAATAACGAAGTACAAAGATTAACTAGAAGAAATATACAGTTTAGTCAGAAAATTTTATAAACAAAATATAAAAATTTAGGAAATAAATATTATAGAAATACATTACTCAATCAGAAAATTGAATATACAAAATGCAACCCTCCCTCGAAAATCATTGGGCCCATCGAGGTGGTTGCGAAGGCACCGGACTAAGGAGGACACAGAACAAAAAAACACAAGTTTCGTCCAAAATGTAGTTTATTAGAAAAAAAGAGAGGAATATTAAATGAAAAGAAACTGGAAAATTCAATGAAAAGCTTTAACGATTGGTATTAAATACATATTTGAACAAAGTGAAAATAGCTTTTTGACCGTTTTAGAGTAAATAAATCAATTTAAGTCTTGCCAAAAATTGAACATAAAATTTTAAACAACATATAAACTATATAAAAATGAACAACAAATGATTATAATAAGTCTTTACCAAATATCAGAATAGCTTTAACAATAAAGTAAGAAAATAATCACATGACGAATAATAAATAACAAATACCAAAATAACTAACAAACACACATAAATAAATAGCAACAATAAAAAAATCTAACACTTAACTAAAAATGTCAGTAAAAAATTAAATTAATAAAACTAAGTAACAACAAAGGAGCAGCATTAATGGGAGAGCGACAGTGGAGCGCCTGGCAAAAACTAATAAAACTGTCAGCCAAGAAATAGCACAACTGCGACAGTGGAGCGCCTGACCTTGAGGCGCTCCACTGTCGTACCCTCGCGGGTCCAATGTGACAAGGGTTTTGACAAGGGTTCAAAAACTAAGGGGTCTTGATATCTATGGTGAGAGTGTGTTTAACTTGAAATCAATAGACATATATTTATTAAAATAAGCATACATGTTACAGTATTTACATAAGATCCGGGTTTGTTGACAAATTTTACACTTCAAATTACTTTAGAAATAAAAAAAACCTTCAGATATTGAAATTGTAAATATAAGCTACATTGAAATAAGCTGTTATAGTCCGATTCATTGACACGCTTCTAAGTAATAGAAAACGTTATTGTATAAGACGTAAAATCGTGGATTGGTTTGCGTTTGACGTATTCCTAAGTAACTATTTTTCGTGGTCCTTTATATTAAATCAAGGCTAAGCAGGTTGAACCGTCAATAATGTAATAATTTGAATAATAGCCATTAAATAATTCAAATCATTTAAACAAAGTAATAAGTTGATAGTACATCTGTTTGCGGTATATATTTTCAGTTTTGTAATAAAACGAAATAATACCTTTAACATATACTGTTCTTTAAAATTTATGTAAATAGAATCAGTTATCATTGAGACACATCCAATACATTATTTTTATACCAACCAACAAGTAGATGACAATCAAATATTTAAAATCTTTGAGGTCTTTAGATAGCGTAAATTATCAAAAGACGTTTATTAGCGAGTGATAATTCAATATGCATAGCGTCAAAATCAAATTAAATTATAAAATATCTTATATTGTCTTTCCAGTCTCAGAACATTTTTACGCCTGCACAATAAATTCTTGATTTAATTAGATAAAACTGATAACTTAGTTATTTATCTTCTTTCACATGTAAAACTATTTTTTTAATTTTTAAAACAGTTACACCTTATCAGTTATATTAAAATATTTTGGAAACAAGTTTATTTAATTTGATTTTTGTTCAATAATGCCTACCTTGTAGGCGAAATACCTCAAGCAAATAACACATTTATTTAAAAACTCTGATAATGTACAGTATAGTACATTAAAGTTTTTATTATCAATTATGTCTCATAGAACAGTAAATAAAATACAAACAACTATGTAATAAAATTATCCTTACTAATAATTCTAAGGTTTAGGCTTACGTACATAGTAAAGTTTTTATCAAAGATCTCACTATATTAAAATTAATCATTTCTTCTTAAATAAAATAACTAAACATTAAGCAAAAGTTTTTCACAAGGAAAAACGATGTTTTTGTTTTAAGATAAGTATTGGAAACTAGATTTAAACCACAGCCGGATGGTATCATGACCGGCAGGATGTGATGTGATGAATTCATTGAACTTTTTACCCTTTCCACTCTCTTGTCTTACCGCTTGGAATGCGCCATTAGGTATTTCGCGTAAAATATGGAAATCCCTGAAGAACTACATTAGTATTACTAAGAAAAAATACCCCTCCTTCTAAGCAGGATACGCATCACCAAGGACATCTTACAGATTTTTGTGGAGTGTGTTTTGGTATTTATTAATGAAAATTATTTTATATTTAATCAAAATACTATGGCTTTGATGTCATTACCGACATTCTTAGTCATTCCTTTGCCTTAATTGTAAAATGTTAATTGGTAATATAACAAAAATTGTTGTCTACACGACTTTTTAAGTACTTTTATATGTTTTTGTAATTTTCTGTTCTACGAACAGTGTTGGCCAAATGTATTGAATCTACAAAAATCCTTCCTCGACCTTTGATTTTGAAACTGCTGCTATCACGACTGTTGTTTTTTTCATTTGTGCCAAAGGACTTGCAGGCACAACCAACAGTACGGACTTACTCGAAACTACAGAGTCTGAAGAGTTTGGACAGTTTTGTGGGATGCTTGATGGTTTGGCTTTCCTTCCAGAAAAAGATGTACTACAGGGGATGCAGCTGCTGTAGGGATTGGCTCCTGTCGAAGCTTTATACCTACTACACTACTTCGACGTCTACTATGTGAGCGGTACAGCAGGAGAAAACCCTAAACCTGCCATGTTTCCACCATCACTCTGGAAAGTGCATGAAGCGACTCTTTCCGACTCACACAGAACAAACAATATGTTTGAGGCGTGGAATAACCGATTTAAGAACTTATAAGGCCTCCAAAACCCATCTACGTGGACGGTTATCGAGGCCATACACCAAAATGACGGACTGGAGAGAACAGACGTTCTGCAACAAACTCAACCAAAAACACTGAACAGCTACAGCGTCGACTAAAACAGTTGAGTGAACGATATTTAGCTATAGGGAAGTTATTATAAATGACTTTTTATCAAAAGTAGGAGAAACTATTAGATTTAAGTATGTAACTAAAAGGAGGTTTGTAAATTAATAATGATTTTATATTTTGTTTGTTTTAGAATATTGTAGTCTACATACTGAGTGTAAATAGTATTTTTTGTTTGAGTGTAAGTATTTTTTTAAATTTTAAGTTTTAAATATTAGTAAGTGTAACCCAAATTATTAAGTTTAAATTTAAATTTATATTTATTATTTTAGAATTCTATACAAATCATTAGTGTTAAAACTAAGAAATACATATTTGTTATTTACAAGCCTATTTGTAGTTATTGACCTTCTTTTGTAACTTCACTTTCTTTGAAACAACTTGCCCAGTAATAAAATTAATATAATTTTAAAAACCCACTGCTTGGCTTTTACGAATTTGTATAAACTATGGTTAATATTTTATAATTAATACTCATGGGTTAAAGGGGCAAGTCATGATAAAATGAAGAGTGTCTACGTGTTCCTTTTACATAAAACTAAAAAGTATAAAGTTTTTAGCTTTTTTTAAAAGATGACTATAAATACATCATTATTTTAGTCCTCGGGAGTTGATGTGGTAAACATGATGTGGCCCACCTCCGAAGACCAAAGTAGATAGTGTGCATGAACAAGGGTAGATGTTTTCTATCTGTACGGTTATAAACTTGTTTTAAAACAAGTCTGCAATAGTTTAACCACTATTGCAAGTTTAATTCAAATAAAATGAAATATGATTAAGAAACGTGATTAATAGTTTTGATTGGTCTTTTAGGATAACCCCTACAGAATCAATGTTAAACTTACTCCTACAAAATATGCTGTGCACTTAACAAAGTCACTATGCTAGTAGCCGTTGTGATATTAGATTGGTAGGTATTTAGAAGGCCCCGCGAGCTGAGCTTGATAGCAGGTAGGAAGCAGGTAGAGTGCCGAGGACAGGTAGTTTTAGGTGCGACACAGGAGCGCCTCCCCACCCCTTTCCGGAGGCGCTCCTGAGTCGCACCCCTAGCGAAAATTATTTATGACAACCCCTTAGTCAGGTAAGAGGCGCTCCTGTGTCGCGGATTCAGCATTAATTGCCGGGGCCCCGAAAACGCGAATAACTACTTTTAAGGTTAGGCCAATTTGGAAAAGATAAAAAATAAAACAAAAGGGTTGAGGTAATAATCTCACCGAAAACTTGCTGGCCGAGCAGGCAGGGCGGCTCCTAATTGGAAGAACTAAAAATTATTTTAAGCCTCGAGAACCCCAGCAACAAAAAACCCCTGAACCCCCCCCCCATTTACCTAAAACCAAACATTAAACAAATTAAAATAAAAAATATATCAACGCCTCTCTGAACGATTCCCCTCCCCCACACACTGAATGTCCCAAAGTCCACCAAAACAAGTAACCTCCCCCCTCACACTAAGCAGTGCATAGTCACTCAATAAAAAAAAAAATATATATATATATATACAAGTTATAAAACATATAAGATTTTCCTATAAACTAATACATAAAAATAAACATCACACAGGTATAGTAAATAGTCACTAAAAATGGTTAATTTGAAATTCGATAGCAAAAAATTATAACTAAATAGAACGGTGAATTTGCATTAAAACAGGTGTAAATACGTCAGATTGGAAATAAATGTTTTGCATGCCTATGAGCAATACTATCTTCACAGATAAAAAACCGTCCCAAAAATTATAACGTTTTTAAAGGGGGCAGAAAATTACATAGCAAAGAAATTGTGTTGGCTTGCCAGGGCAGTGGGCCATTAGAAATTGTTTTGGCTTGCAAGGGCAGTGGGTCATTAGAAATTTTTTTGGTTTACAAGGGCAGTGGGCTATTAGAAATTGTTTTAGCTTGCCAGGGCAGTGGGCCATTAGAAATTGTTTTGGCTTGCCAGGGCAGTGGGCCATTAGAAATTGTTTTGGCTTGCCAGGGCAGTGGGTCATTAGAAATTGCTTTTGCTTACAAGGGCAGTGGGTCATTAGAAATTGTTTTGGCTTACAAGGGCAGTGGGTCATTAGAAATTGTTTTGGCTTGCCACGGCAGTGGGCCATTAGAAATTGTTTTGGTTTACAAGGGCAGTGGGCCATTAGAAATTGTTTTGGCTTGCCAGGGCAGTGGGCCATTAGAAATTGTTTTGGCTTACAAGGGCAGTGGGTCATTAGAAATTGTTTTGGCTTGCCACGGCAGTGGGCCATTAGAAATTGTTTTGGTTTACAAGGGCAGTGGACCATTAGAAATTGTTTTGGCTTGCCAGGGCAGTGGGTCATTAGAAATTGCTTTGGCTTACAAGGGCAGTGGGTCATTAGAAATTGTTTTAGCTTACAAGGGCAGTGGGTCATTAGAAATTGTTTTGGCTTGCCACGGCAGTGGGCCATTAGAAATTGTTTTGGTTTACAAGGGCAGTGGGCCATTAGAAATTGTTTTGGCTTGCCAGGGCAGTGGGCCATTAGAAATTGTTTTGGTTTACAAGGGCAGTGGGCTATTAGAAATTGTTTTAGCTTGCCAGGGCAGTGGGCCATTAGAAATTGTTTTGGCTTGCCAGGGCAGTGGGTCATTAGAAATTGCTTTGGCTTACCAGGGCAGTGGGCCATTAGAAATTGTTTTGGCTTACAAGGGCAGTGGGCCATTAGAAATTGTCTTGGCTTACCAGGGCTGTGGACCATTAGAAATTGTTTTGGCTTACAAGGGCAGTGGGCCATTAGAAATTGTTTTGGCTTGCCATGGCAGTGGGCCATTAGAAATTGTTTTGGTTTACAAGGGCAGTGGGCCATTATAAATTGTTTTGGCTTGCCAGGGCAGTGGGCCATTAGAAATTGTTTTGGTTTACAAGGGCAGTGGGCTATTAGAAATTGTTTTGGCTTACCAGGGCAGTGGGCCATTAGAAATTGCCAATGTGTACGGAGATTATTTAAGACCAACATGTGCGATTTCTTCTCACGATGTTATTTTGTAATTGCAACATTCCAAGTTATCACTGTCAAAGCTACACGACTGATCCAGATGTCTGTTTTTGCAGCTCTGTTAACCTAGTGGGAGCCATTGTCATGAAATGACCCCACAATTTTAGTCTTCGTTTTCTCATGTCGTTTGTATGTCAGTTTGTCATTGAAGTAGTTTTCCCTGTTATTTCTAAGTAAGGTATGTAAGTTTAAAAGTCTTAAATGGTCATAATATTATTCTTATAATCATTCCCTTTCCTTATTTAATTTGTTCTATGTCAACCTCTCTGTTTAACTACACTACATTGTGAGTTGTTGAAATAATTTCATATAAAAATATTGTATAAATGCTCGATGTACATAAAATATCGTATGGACGCTGAAGACAGTTATTATCTATCTCACAAAATGAACCTGATTTAATCTTCCTCATCGAGGTAATTTGATCCTTCTGCATGTAGACCTATCAGATGTTCCTGATGCGTCTTATGTCAGTGGGAACTTTCCTTTAATAGTGTTGCTTTCCTGACCTTATGGCTCCAGCACCAACTCTGTGGCATTAAATATGCAGAAATAACCTCTCCGAGCTATAAGTTCTTGCTTGTCTACTGATTAAATATTTCAGTGAACATTCGCCAAACATTTTATTTGTTATCAAATTGAAACATACAATTCAAAGAGAAAATCTTGCCTGACATCTAGATGCATCCGTCCACATAGCTGCGCGTTATTGTATGCGAACCCACAGAGTACGGAACTCGAGTTTAGTAGAAATGTTGCTTAGTTTTACTTTATTTAGTGAATGTTCGCTTTTTTAGTGGCATTTGAGTGTAGCTCTGACATGCGGTGTTGCCAAGAATATGGCGTTTGACATACGACAGGCAATAATTATTTGTTGAGGTATAATTCCGAATTAAAGAGACATTTATAATTAGGTAAAACTATAATAAAGTAGAGCAGTATTTTTTTAATGCGATAAAAATATCGGACCCTTTCCGTTAATTCATTACCACTACTTTGGTTGGGTTATGTAAGGTGTGTTTAGGTTATGTTATGTTTTTTAGGTTTGGTTAGGTTAAGTTAGGTTGAGTTATGTTACGTACGGTTTGGTTTGGTTAACCTAAATTATGGTTATGGTAACGGAAAAGATCTGAAATATCTATAAACAATAGGAAACAATAATAAGTTCACGATCACAATATTCAAACTCTATTTCAAAATATCAAACGAGTTTGTTATAAAACAGGCACAATTAAAGTTCTGAAACGTGTCAACAATGCAAGACGTGAAGGAAGGTGTTGCTATGATATCAGCTGGCTTACATCACGCCATTGGTCCCTACCATTCTCAAACTCCTCGTAGTACCAGCATTTGCTCTAAGAGCGCTCTGAAGTCAAGTTTTTTTTCATAATTATCCTTATTATTCATTAAATAAGGAATAACAGTCCCCAAAGCAGCTTAACTTTGACCAATAATAAGTCGTTTGTTTGTATAGTAACAGTACCTCACGATTACAATGTACAGTAATTTCCCAGATTTAAACGTGTGTCTTCTGGACCAAAAGCCAACGTAAATTTGTTTTCGTGAATTACTTACAGTATATCTATTGATCAAATTGTATACAAATCCTCTGCCATTCAGAATTTTCACATCGAATTTCCCAAGTAATGCTTGGAAAATCTTTGAAAATAGATATAGTAGTGGCTCACTGGTTAGGGTTAGTGGCCATGGTTCGAACCCCCAACTAAGCTTGCGGTCAGTACTTCACTCGTTGAATAAAGTTCAAGAACATGTATCTAGGCCTGTATGAACTGGCAAGTGAATTAAAAGTAAATTAATTGTCCTAAAGGATTGGCACAAACTTCCCTCCATATTAAACACTAATAAATAAATACTTTGAAAATTACCAGTTTGATTCCCCAAAATATTTGTATGCCATAACTCAACAACTAGTTACGTTAGAGACATGCGGTGTTTACTAAAATATTTCAAATTGTAATTTACACCTTACCTGAAAATTTAATCAAAGTCGTTAGAGCTATTTGTGAGAAAATTCCATTTTCGTATGTTTTTTGCCCATAAAAATAAAAAAAACTAAAATTTCAAAAAGTAAAAAATAGTTTTGGAGATATTGGCTAAATTACCTACATACAAAATTTTATAAAAATTGATTCATCCGTTTGGTCTCCAGCGAACTGCACATACACACATACGGACAGACACAAAATTCTTTTTCGAAAAAACTCTTGGGTTCAGGGTATCCTAAAATGAATGTTTAGACTAACTTGTAAAACAATTATTTTTCGACGATCACAATACTTTCTCTATGCTAACGCATATCGGAGAAAGTAAAATAAAAACAAAAATTAAGAAGTGGAAGATAAAAGGAGCTCTGAGACGTACAAAAGCTGGATCACAACTGGTAAACGAACTAAGTGCTTCGCTTCGCTATGAGGGAGTCCTATATTTTAAGATAGATTTTAGTTTGTTCACAAAATCATCTTGGGATGTCTTAACTCTACAACTAGTTAGTCCTTTCTCTCTCAAGTCAAAAATTAATTATTGAGGACCCTCGAAATCAAACTAAGGTAATATATTTAAGGACGATCTTGTTTTCAGCTGATTTATGCTACTTAGCATAATTTTTTAATAGCAGCGAACGTTTCTTGTAGCCATTCATGTGGATAAATACTTTTTTAACTCTCAAAATGTTATATTATGTATTGTTTACAACTAAGATTCAACTCTACAAAAAGAAGGACCAAATAATTGAAAATCGATATAGAAATATGTGACTGTGAGGAACGAAATTGAAGCTAAAGTTCGGTCGTCGAAGTTTTAGAGCGCAAGTGCCGACACAATACAAATACATGGCGTGAGAGAGGCTGGATTGGTGGCGATTACAATGGTTTTGTGGAAGGGATGACAACAGAACCACCCGCTGCCACCCCCCATTGTCGCAGTCAGGCGCAGAGGATTGTCCTGCGCGCCTTACTGGCCTTGGCCAGCCGAACGACAATATTGCAGTCAAGAAGGGTTAAAATAACAATGCACCTTTATCAAAGTATGAAGTATGAAATTATTTTACAGTTTTCTCGCCTACAGTCTTCATTTGTGATGGTTGTTATCTGGAAAACGTATTGTAGTACAAGTCAATTTAGGGGCCGTCCCTAATTTACGTGACGCCTGAAGGGGGGTTTTCGGCAGCGTTATGAACCGTTATGGGGGGGGGGTCCTACGCAGCGTTACGTAACTATTAATCCTCAGCAATTTGTTTAAATTCATTAACACAATTTATTGTTTTTCGCAAAATACAATATTTTTTGAAAATATATTAACCCCCACTATAAAACAAACGAAAGATAGTATAAACATTGACTTCATCATAAATAAACAATAATGCATAAAAGTGGATGACAGAAAATAGGGGGGTTGATGACAGCGTTACGTAATTTTTTTAAAGGGGGTTTAGTATTACCGCTACAAGTCCGTTACACAGGGGGTTGGGGAGGGTCTGAAAAGACCAATTTTAGCGTTACGTATTTTAGTGATGTCCCTTAGTTGTATGCTTTCCCAAAATCGGTACACCAGATACAAATTCATTGGTACCACTGGCTTCCTGGAAAATTTACGTCTTTAGTGAACTATGGAAAAGTTTATGAACAAAATATATTTTACTTTTTATCATGAAATAAATCAAATATCGAAATTTAGTATCAATGATTTATAATGCCATTCGAAATCTATCTTGTTTGATACAGTAATGTCAATGGGTTTATTTAAATTTAATTGAGAACAGAAAAAAGTCTATCCAAGTACAAATTTAACATTTCAAAAATTAATTAGTATTCATTTCTTATTCTTTTTGGGTGTACAGTTTTCGTTTTATTTTTTTAATTTACAGAGCCTTATTATAAACCACTGTATAAGAAATCTAAAAAAAATTATAAATAAAACAAATAATTTTATTTTATTTATTTGTTTTATTATAAACAGTAATTATTGTTGCTATGTATCACATTCCTTTCAGTTATAGACTCATTTTATTTAAAATGTTTAATATATTTTAAATAAAACGTCCGCTTGCTCGCTAATTAGAGTTGGTCGGAAGTGTTAAAGTAATGTTCATTTCCAGTTTAATCTAAATACATATGTTTTTTTTCTGATAGCTCATATGGCGTTAAACTATTCAGTATAGGTTTATTATTATTAATTATATTAGGCCAGCTGTTTTTTATAAAGTTGTTGTTCTTTAGTTAGTTTTATTTTCGCAATTAACAAAAATACAGTTTGTTAAATGTTTCGTACTACTCTTTATTTAGTAGGAATTGCAACAGGTTATGGGTTCCAGTTCACGAAAATAGACTGAATAAAGATATCGAACGAGAAAGTCCGAAATCGTGTCGAAAATTGTTTTGTTGTGGAGTATCGTCGTTCAGCATTTGTTTAGTAAATGGATCTGGCGAAACACATCAAACCTTTGGCTGGTGAAGTAAGATTGGCCAATATGGAAAAGAAAATGCCGCGACTTGATAGATTATCACGAAGGTGCTTTGGATGTTATAGACGGGAAGATCGTGAAACCAGAGCCCTTAGCAGCTGGTGAAGTAGATGAAAAAGTCAAGACGAAACACCAAAAGGCAAATGATTTTTTTCCGCAAGGCAAATAGTTACGCAAAATCTATGATATCAAGTTCAGTTACTGACACAGTTTATCAAAAGATTATGGATAAAGAAACAGCTTATGAAGCGTGGGAAGCGTTAAAGTCGAATTTCGAGGCATCGTCCAAAGATCAGTTATTCAAAATATGCACAGAATTCTTTGCATTTAGTTGGAATAATAGAGAGGATGTTTCAACCCACGTTGCTAAATTAAGAAATTTGTGGATTGAACTCAACAATGGTTTGAAATCCACTAATGAAAATGCACTGCTGGATTTACTCCTTGTTTGTAAAGTTTTGCAAACTTTGCCGAAAGATTTTGAGAATTTCAGGTCCAGTTGGATATTACTATCAAAAAACGAAGAGAGAACGTTTGATGAACTGGTTACACAATTGTGTATGTATGAAAGAAATTTCAGAAAGGTCACAGAGGACACCACTGAAGAAGCATTATTTGCAAAAATTGGAAAGCAAAAACTAAACCAAAAGCCACAGAGGTCCAAAGAAAACGACACTTGTAATTATTGCAAAAAGAAGGGACATTGGATAAAAACATGCAAAAAGTGGATTGCTAACGGACGACCTCCGAAGAACGTCCCTCAAAGCAACGTCCTGGATACCAATACAGCCTTGTATTCCATAAGTGAAGATATTCTTCAAGTGGAGACGAGTTCATCAGGATGGTGGTTCGACAATGGAGCTACGAAGCATGTGACGAATTCTCCAGATCAGTTTGTCACATTTCAAAAATTTCAAAATCCCTGTGTAATCAAAGCTGCTGGAAAAGAAACACTCAATGCCATTGGAATCAATTGGAACCATTGAAATTCGTTCTTTCACTAAAGAAAACACTCTGAAGATGGCCCTAACCGATGTGTGGTATGTTCCGAAGATCTCGAAGAACCTTTTTTCTGTTTTAGCAACTCATGACAAAAATGAAAACAGCAAGTTTCAGTCAACAACAACCAAGTGCTGGCTGGAAGTAGACGGAAAAATTGTGTTGTGTGGAAGTCGAGAGAAAGGTGGAACTTTGTACAAGGCAGCTATAGAACCAGTTCAGTTATTCCTGAAAAAGTGGAGATGGTCAACATCGCAGAAGCAGAACATTCGACGCTGCAGCTATATCACGAGAGATGCGGACACCAAGACAAGCGACACGTAAGAGATTTGCTCAAAAGAGAGTTGGGTATTACTGTGAAGCTGGTGAGAGATATTTGTGAGCCCTGCATTGTTGGAAAAGCGCGTCGCTTACCTTTTGGTACTCGAGTAACAGCAACAAAACCTGGGGAACTTATTTCCACTGATATTGCAGGCCCATTTTGTGAATATTTCAGTAAGAAACGATTTCTAGTCATTTTCAAAGACACCTATACAAAGTTTCGTTATGGCTCTGTAATGAAACAGAAATCAGATGTGCGAGTTGTGTTGAAACAGTTTTTAGCACACGCAAGAACACTTGGGCACAATATTTAAGAGCTACTCAGTGACAATGGTGGTGAATTCGACTGTGAAGAGGTTAGGACCATTCTAGCAGAGAATGGAATTACGCAGAGACTGACAGTGCCCTACACACCAGAACAGAATGCCGGCAGTGAGCGTGAAAACCGAACAACAATTGAGATGGCAAGGACCTTAAAGTACTCGAATAGTGAAGTTGATTTTCCAGATGCGATATGGGGAGAGTTCGTGTCATCGGCCATTTACATTTTGAACAGAACAGGGAAATCTTCAAAAGAAGGGATAAGTCCTTATGAACTGTGGTTTGAAAAGAAGCCGAGAATCAAAAATCTGCGCATTATTGGATCTTCTTGCTACGTCCATATATATACCTGCTGAGAAGAGAAAGAAAATGGACAAGAAAGCAGTCAAAGGATTTCCTTGTTGGATATGATGGTGATGAGCGGTACAGAATTTACATTCCGAACGACCATAAAGTTATTCTTTCTAGAGATGTTCAATTCCAAGAAAACCCGAAAGAATGTGAGCGCAAAGTTGAGTTACTAATGAAAGATATTGAGGATAAAATTCAAGATGAAGTTGATGAGCGAGAGGTCGAAGAAAAGGGTGAAGAAGAAGAAGACAGAGTTAGTGAGTCACAGATGGATGCTGAAGAAAATATGCAGAAGAAATCTGGAAGAATTTTGAGAGATCGATCGACTTTGAAGAAACCCAAACATCTTGAACCGTACATCCTCCTAGTAGAGGATTTCAAATTACCGACGATCCTGAGACGTTCGAAGATGTCCTTAAGAGCAGTGATTCTTTCGAGTGGAAGAAAGCCATGGATCATTAAATTGCCTCATTGAAGGAAAATCAGACGTGGACTTTAACAGATCTTCCACCTGGTGCAAAGGCCATTCCATGTAAGTGGGTCTTCTGACTAAAGAAAAATCCTGACGGCAGTATCGGCAAGTACAAGGGACGGTTGGTCGTAAAGGGGTTTAATCAACGACATGGAATTGATTACAGTGAAACGTTCAGTCCAGTGGCCCGAATGGGGACAATCCGTTCGATTCTCAGCGTTGCAGCTAGTGAGAATATGCAATTAATGCAATTTGACGTTTCAACCGCTTTCCTCTATGGAAAACTTGAAGAGACAGTTTTTATGAGACAGCCCCAAGGATACGAAGATGGAACCAGCAAGTTATGCCGACTCCAAAGAAGCTTATATGGTCTCAAACAAGCACCAAGATGCTGGAACAAACGCCTGGGAGTCTTTCTTCAAGAAAATGGATTCAAGACCAGTAGTGCTGATCCATGCTTATTCATTCGAGAGAGGGATGGTAAAAAGCTGATCATCGCAATCTATGTCATGTGATGGTATTGTAGCTGGAACAGATACAAGGGAGATGGAAGTTTTTACTGAAGAGTTGAAAACAGAGTTCAACATTGTTTCGAAAAATGCAGACTATTTCTTAGGACTTCAAATAGAACAAAAAAAAGAGTCTATACAAATTCATCAGGAAACCTATGCAAAGAAAATTTTTGAACGTTTCAATTTTTCAGAATGTAGACCAGTTTCGACTCCAATGCTTAAAAGTGCAGAAATTTTCACACCAGGGAAAGTTGACCACGAGATTAAATTTCCCTACAGACAAGCTGTTAGAGCACTGATGTACCTGATGCTTGGAACAAGACCAGACCTAGCGTACAGTGTAGGATTTATCTCGAGATCTCTCGAAAATCCATCTAAAGAAGATGTTGGGCGAGTCAAGAGGATTTTCCGTTACATTGCAGGGACTGTGGACCTTGCAATAGTATATAATAGGAACAGAGTAGAGGCTGGAGTTTTGGAGATCTACAGTGATGCTGATTTTGGAGGATGCATGAAGTCAGGCCGTTCAACCTCTGGAGTCATTGTGAAATATTCAGGAGAAGCAGTTTCTTGGCTTAGCCAACGACAAGCAGTTGTAGCTACATCAACAACGGAAGCAGAAATCATAGCAGCGAACGAAGGAGCTAAGGAAGCAATTTGGCTGAGCAGACTCTTTAAAGAAATCACAAAACTCAAAGACGTTCCTGTTATCCAAGTTGACAATACCGCTGCAGTAAGACTTGCTCAAAACCCTGAGTTTCACCGCAGAACCAAGGACATTTCTATAAAACACTTTTTCATCCGAGAAAAAGTAACTGAAGGAAAACTGGGTATCCAACAAATCTGCACAGAACACCAACTAGCAGACATAATGACAAAGCCGTTGTCAAGAACACGCCTGAAGATCTTATGTATGAAAATGGGACTTATGTGAATTATAAGTACAAGAGAGTTAACAATTTATAGTGTACTTTCACTGAGCTAAATTGTTTTCTAATTTATTTAATTTACTTTATTTTTTTTTTATTTTCTTTACTCTACGATTAAACTGTCATTAACAAGGGAAAGTGTTAAAGTAATGTTCATTTCCAGTTTAATCTAAATACATATGTTTTTTTTTCTGATAGCTCATATGGCGTTAAACTATTCAGTATAGATTTATTATTATTAATTATATTAAGCCAGCTGTTTTTTATAAAGTTGTTGTTCTTTAGTAAGTTTTATTTTCGCCATTAACAAAAATACAGTTTGTTTAAATGTTTCGGACTACTCTTTATTTAGTAGGAATTGCAACAGGAAGGAGAAGTAACCAGCCCTACCGTCGTGCGTGTGTGGTAGTAAGAGTTAATAATCCAACTGTAGTGTGATATAAATATGAATGCTCACAGCCACATCACGCTGCTATAACTTCATATTTTATTCAGTTAACATACGAGTCGTCTAAATTAACAAAGGAAATTATCAATAAAAACAACATAATAGATCTAATTTAATAGATTTAATTTTAGGTAATTATCGCACAATTCTAGGAACTAATAGGTCTAAATAAAACTTGCCATTTTTACCAACAAATATAACATTAAATCAGGAAATTTTATATTTAAAAATTGCATAGTGTTTATAAAAAAATCAACCTAGGAAACAAGCCAACGTTTATTTTTCTGGCGCGTATCTAAGCAATGGAGCTAAAGAGTGGTGTGATGTTATTAAAACGCAGTCTTGGGGTTGTAATTGCTGATTACTTGATGATAAGACTGTTTTGAGACGGGATAATATTGTCAGAGGTGCAAGTAACCCCTGTGATCTCTTCCGTTAATTCACTACTATAACCGTAACTTAGGTTAACCTAACATAACATGACCAAACCTAATATAAGCAAACCAAATCTAACATAACCTAAACAAATCTTACATAACATAAACAACCATAACATAACCTAAACAAATCTAACATAACCTAAACAAATCTAACATAACCTAAACAAACCTAACATAACCTAAACAAATCTAACATAACCTAACCAATGTAGTGGTAGTGAATTAACGGAAATATCAGACCTCTGTTCTGTACATTACGGCATATTGATCATCATATCACTGCTAGGGCCAACTATCTCAGGGGGGTTTACATTTCGATCGTATCAGATCTTTAAGTCACATACGACTTTTCAGACTTACATCTGAAAGCCTGTTAAATTGAAAGCTATTACTGTATGTGCAGAGTGAAGAAACACATTTAGTAGTGTTAAAATAATAAATCGTTCGGTTTTTTCCAAAATTTACTGAAAAGTGTCGGGTAAATCAATTAGAGTAGCTAGTTTTGGATTCGGACAGTTAAGGGGTTAAATTAACCCTCCTCTGGTATCAGTTACAACCACAAATAGTGATACATAAAAATTCCTTCTTGAGATCACTATCCGTCAATTAGCGAAACGAATACTAAATTTACAGCCAGAATAATATTGAAAACTGGTGTCTAGCTGAAGCCGAAACATGCCCAAATTCTCTGAATATAATTTAAGTAACGTTTTATTCTACTTCTTATTTATATTTTATTTAATGAATGTCCCCACTTGACTTAAGAGCGCTTACAGCAAATGCCAGAACTACGAGGAGTTTGAGAATGTTAGGACCAATGCTCTGACGATGTTAGCCAGCTGCTACTAGAGCGTCTTTTATTGCTGTAAAGTATCAGTATTTGAATTCACCGGTTTTATAGCGTACTTGTTTGATATTTTGAATTAGAGTGTAAGTAAACTAATATGATCGTAGAATTTACATTATTGTTTATATGACTATTCAATTGGAATTCTGCCTCGACAGCTAATTATTGTCTGACGTACGTCAAACGCAGTAAGCACTCTTGGCAACACCGCGCGTACCGAGCTCGTGTCAAGTCTGGTCGTCAACTTCGACTCCTTGTCGACATGACTACTCCGATCTGCCATGTCCCATACAAGATTGGTTGTCGTGCACCTGTAGCAGATTGGTATCTGGTACAGTACCTGTGAGTGACCAATAGCCTGTTGAAGACCCAACCAATGACAAAGACACGGTGTTTTGCATGTGGTGTAGTGGAGGGGCGGGGCGTCCATTGTTAGAACCCTTTGACACGGTATGGCGAGCCCGCCTATTGTGTCTCCCACCTACCTTGCCACACAATAGGTTTCACACGCACAGGTGGCGCCGGCCACCTCTAGAAATGCGGTAATCATTGTGCCCCGTGAGATAGTTCAATTCAGAATCCAGTAAGTTTTCAACTTGGACATTTTAAAACGGCACCAGGGACTCACTTTACCATAATTAATTATGACAAGATAAATTGTTAACATTTAGGATTATTTATATCCAGTGTTGTGCACCTGGTCTTGATCCCCAAAAGGACTCCATAATCTCCTTGTTTTAGTTACACACCAGACTTAACAGGTACCTGAGTCCTCAGCATCAACGCATCCACCCATCATCCATACATCAACCATGTAGTGGTATTGATTCACCCATTCACGTACAATGGTATTGTCCTACACACCCATACATGTACAGTGGTATTGACCCACCCATACATGTACAGTGGTATTGGACCCACCCATACTTGTACAGTGGTATTAATCCACCCGTGGTGTAATCTACACACATAGTTAAATGGTGAAAAATACTCTAAATGTATTGTCTTTACCTATAAACTTGTATATACGTGATCAAATCTCATTGTTAATTAACTAAATAACTGAGACTCGGCTTCTTTGCCTTGTCCTAATTAACAGTTACCGGTGTGGTCTTCAAGTCATATTAATTGATGTGGCCAATAACTGTGTCCCTTTCAAATTATGTCAAATACAAACTAAAATATATTCCAACCATTGCAAATTACAACTTATCCTGTCCAATTTACGACCAACCCATCCAAATTACATCCAATAAAGTTGAATTTATTATTAAAACAAGTCAAAATTGTATCCAAATCAGTCGAAATTATGTTCCATAAAGGTTAAATTAAGTCCAGTTCAGTTCAATTTACGTCCAGCCCAGTCCAGATTAAGTTCAATCCAGTTCAAAAGACATTCCTTCCAGTTTAGAAATGTGAAATGTGGTCTCCCTTTCTCTGTTATATTCAGTTGCGTGAACTTCTGTAAGTTGAACTGTTTATAATTGATTTTGTAATTTGAATCGAATTGAAATTGAATTTGTACATAAAGTGGTGGTAGTGAATTAACGGAAAAGATCCGAGCTGTGTAGTCTTGTACTTGCTGACTTAGCTCGGAAATGCCCATTTATCAATAGCTTGGGTAATTACTAATGTACTTGCAGGTTTACGTGGAATCCAAACCAAGTAGTGCTGGTCTGATTGTCAACTAATTGATAACTTTTCTTGTACACAACATCCGGACTCTGACTATCACCCAACAATGTAACACCTGTCTCATTAGTTATCTTTTCCATAGTAAATTACTTTTGTCTTTTATTATGCTTAAAATAGTTTTTTTGTATTTAATAAAAACAACAAAACAGGCTTCAAAAATATCCATACTACTTTTGTGACACCTTTTATAGTCGCTGATAACAAACAACAGTACTAGAGAAGAGAAGAGGTCAAAGAAGAACCTGTGGAATCCGTTCGCATCTCTAATGCCGCAACGTTAGCTAGTGTCATTGTGTGTTGTATTGTTTTGTTTATGACGCAATCCGCCGGCGTCGCACTAAAAGTTTATTGCCGACCTCACATCAGGTGCTAGAGTGCGTTTCAGCATTTATGACAACCTTTTTTAATGGGGATAATGAAGTTTTATCCAACAAAGAGAAATTAGAATTCACCGTTACTTCCTATGGAAGAGAAAATTATTGTTAGCTTTTACCAACCAAGAAAAGTGTGAATGCTGAAATCCTTTACCATCTTATTTAATCATTGTTAAAGTGATATTGCGGTCCCTTGATGACGATCCTCCCATTCTCTCACCCACACATACATTTTTGTCAATAATGGTCATCCACTCTCGTCGTTGATGGTCCTCTTTTCTTAATCTTATATTCTTACATATGAGACACCGACAAACGTTGTGCGTATTTTAAGGCGAATATGAATGATGATGTAATTGTAGGATGAGTGTATTCTGGTTACTAATTGAGTTCAATCAGTATTACTAATTCAATTACTAATCTCTCATATGGTGTGCTCCTACTTGCGGACCTGCCATTTACGGCACAAACTTATTTTTTCGGAGTTATCATGTTAACTATAAAGTACCTGAGCTTCTTTCAGTTGAATTTTGCAAACTGAAGGGGTAGCATTCACATCTCCCAGAGGATCCTGAGGGTCTTTCGTTGTTGGTCTACAGCCTCACAAGGATTCTTAAGCAGTACGCCTGGTTATAAAACATAGTATTTTCTAAAATCTAATGGTATATTAGTAATTAAGAGAATAATACCTTTAATTTGATACCCCACTTGGGGGCATTATTTTAACTATACTCATTTTGGGATTATGAGCATATTTTTATTTGGGTGGGGGGGGGGGGGGCGGAGTAGCCGAGCATATTGTTGTTCCTTTCAAAATGTAATGGTATAGTGTGATTTAGGAGATAAATACATATAGGTTGATATCCATTTTCCTGCTAGAAGTCGATAACGGTACCATATTGTTTTTTTCTGCTAGAAGACGATAACACGGGACGTCTAGGAGTCTCTGGGACAGAAATCAGAATTTTCTCAGGGTTGAGACCGGTGCCAATTGATTTCTCGTGGTCGGAAACCTCAAAATAAATAAATAAATTAAAAAAATGAAAATCTTTAGAGCCAAAAGAAATTTCGCCCGGACGCTGCTTGTTTTAGATAATAATTTAAATGAGTAAATGTCCAAATAATGTATTTAGTGTTGCTTATAGTTAAGAAATATCTTGATGAGATGGAAGGAAATTTCTACGTCAGCAAATGGATTTCAAATAAAGTGGTTTTTGTAATATTTTATAAGATAATTATGATTATTGTCTTATATGGCTCAAATCTAATGAGTTACTGGATGTTGGCTGAAGCGCAGCATACCTTAGAATGATAAAAGTTGTCTTTCTCCGTTGTATATGCTTAGATTTTTTAAAACAAGTGTTTATTGGATTTATGATTGAATTGTATTTTATGCTATGTCAAAGTTGCGTAAGACTTAGCTTTTTTTTAGCAATTGTATGTTGAAATATTTTAAGGATCGCCATTTTTTTTAAATTTGAACATATTATAAAATTACTGTCACTATTAAAAATACATAATATTTTTAATCTCTTAAATAAAGCTTTTTTACAGTCAGTGGGTGTTAAATTACCCAAAACTTTAAAATACACAAATGGACAGAAAGACAACACACATTTAAGGACTTATATTTATGGTAAATTTTTTCTTTATATTGATCCTAGTTGCTACATCCTTAGAGAATATGGCTTAGGTACACACTGTATACATAAATGTACAGCTTTAACAAATATTACAAATTTTAAACCTAAAACATATATATTATGCTTTTCAGGAGATCGAACCTATCTTTAAAAGGGATTTGTTTGCTTATGGAGTAACGAAAGTAAACTTTACAAGACGAGTGTTATCTTTGTCACGAGTTCCATGTCGTTAATATGTGCAATTGTGCATGTGGTAGCCATAAGGCATACTAACAAAATTTTAATATACTGATATCAAGGACGAGTTGAATATGGAGTAATGAATATTGTTAAGTTAATCTTCATTACGCCGCATATGGCACATCCCTTGAAAGTGACAGCTGTCAACCTTTACTAATATAACAATAGCTCTGGTTTAATTTATTAGGAGCACCGCAAATGGCAGGTCGCCGCAAATAGCATAGCATCCTTTCAAACTCCCACAAATATACTTTACGTCGATGATGATCATCCACCCATTCACTCACATCGTTGATGGCTCTCTCACCGCCCATACATTTACGTTGTTGACGGCCACCTACCCAACCATGCATTTACGTTGTTGACGGCCACCTACCCACTCATACATTTACGATATTGAACGCCACCTACCCAACCATACATTTATGATGTTGACGGCCACCTACCCAACCATGCATTTACGTTGTTGACGGCCACCTACCCACTCATACATTTACGATATTGACGGCCACCTACCTACCTATACATTTACGTTGTTGACGGGCACCTACCCACCCATACATTTACGTTGTTGACGGCCACCTACCCAACCAAACATTTACGATGTTGACGGCCATCTACCTACCCATACATTTACGTTGTTGACGGCCACCTAACTACCCATACATTTACGATGTTGACGGCCACCTACCCACCCATACATTTACGATGTTGATGGCCACATACCTACCCATACATTTACGTTGTTGACGGCCACCTACCCAATCATACATTTACGTTGTTGACGTCCACCTACCCAGCCATACATTTACGATGTTGACGGCCACCTACCTACCCATACATTTACGGTGTTGACGGCCACCTACCTACCCATACATTTACGTTGTTGACAGCCACCTACCCAACCATACATTTACGATGTTGAGGGCCACTTACCTACCCATACATTTACGATGTTGACGGCCACCTTACATCGTGTTTAGCTGGGTTATAGGTTTATCCTGCCAAGGTATAATTTCGTGCCCTATTGATTTAACCCTCCTAATAATGACTACCTCAGCTCTGACAAGGACTCTGTATAAAATATACAGACTTATTGAGTTTGATAATACAAGTATAGACTGCAAACCTGTGCTAAATAATCCCGCAAGTCTTTAGTTCACAAAGTCGTGGGCAGCCTAGCGCAACAGACAACGAGGGCTTGCGTACACTTCTAGCTCGTTTTGCTTTGTGGAAGGAACAAAACGCAGACAATGCGTCTCGGACAAGTGAACCAAATTGAAAAGAAAATCGCCCAACAAACAAACAAACAAAGCGAGGTATGGAAAACAAAGCTCGACCTGGACAAAAGGCCTGAAAGAGCATCTCTGCCATTGGAAATGATGAATGACGCGCTCTGTAAGAGATAGCTGCAATCAGAGCACGATTATCCACAATGGCGGCGCACAACGGACTGTAACAACCGACCGCCATTCCTATTCATTTATCTCTTAAATAACAAATTACGAATTAAACTTTTTTTGCAGAAGTCGCTGTAACAAAGTAAGTTAATTTGTAGTTGGGTAAGGAAATCAAAAGAGAAACTAAATTGTACTAATCCGACGTATAGAAGCCACGCTAACTCATAAATACTAATACAAGTTGAAAGAAGTTAACAATTACTTGTGGATAAAGCACGTGGTAAAATGTGCAATTAAAATTGTTCTTTTTCAAGAACTGTGGTAGTATGGATTTTAAAAACAGTTTTCCTTAGTTTTGCAGTTTGGAAAGAACAAGTTAAAAATATAGGACACATTTAGCTCTTTTCCACATTTACAAAAAAAAAAAAAAAAAAATGAATAAATAAATAAAAATAAAAAAGGCTAATTAATTTGTGATAATTAGTTGTTGCTCAAAGTTTTAGTAAAAAAATAGTTCTCTACGCGTCCAATTTATTTTCCTCAGCAGAGTGGCGAATACTATAAAAACATTATAAGTGTATAATGCTACATTTGAGATTGATGTCAATTTACATTTTAAATGGGGAATCAGCTACTATAAGTTTTAGCTATTTTGGTAGTCATTGGGTGAATTTTAACCCGAGTAACTAGACTTATTTTTTGAATAATTCAAAATTGTAATATTTTGTTTCAAGCGTGTTTCACTTTTCACTCATTCTGAACTCTCATAAACATCCTGGTGCAGAATGCATAAGCCATATAAGATGACGAGAATATTTACCTCCTTGAAGAAGGAAATTACAATTCTCCGTCTTTAAATCCTAAAATTTGTATTATTTTGGTTAAAATTGCTGTTAGATATAAGCCATATAAAGAAATTAAATATTCGACTTACTGTATGTGCGAGAAATATTGGCTCCAAAAATTTATTAACTGGAACTGATTTTAGTTTTTATGGAGTCCAAATGCATATTCCATGAAAGGTTGTCAATTTTTAATTCAATAAATTTACCATCCTCTAGTTGTTTGATACAATTCGTTTCAATGAAGATATTTGGGTATATTTTGTTTTAATCCGCTAAGTTGGAAAAAAACGTGAGTTAGTTTTCTATAATTTATTTAAAGATTGTGGTTAAATCAAACTGTTTAATTTTTGCAAAATTGAGATATAAAATTAATTTCCATTAATGTTATATCTCAGCCTTCGAACTCAGTTGAATCGGTTCTGAACTGGCGTGGGCATATGTAACTTCAGATATAAACAGAGTTGACGCTATACCAGTCATATGGATCACATAGTTACAGAGTGCCCCTTGCGCTGTTTTACGGAGGGATTAGCCAGCATCCTAATCAGTGAGGCTGGTCTTAAATTGCTTGAAGGATGGGACTTAGCTGTGTGACAGGGGATCACTTTATATTATTTGTATTAATGTACAACATGACTTTAGGATCTTGGTCCAAATACATATATATATTTAGATATATATCTCAATTAAAAAAAAATAAAATAAATGGTGGCTGACAACAAACTATCCTATGTACTGTTACGTTGGTATTTTGACAGGTAACCCTATGTTGGTCTGTTCAATGTAACCCTACGGTGGTTGTCCAATGTAACCCTACGGTGGTATGTCCAAGGTAACCCTACGTTGGTATGTCCAATGTAACTATACGTTGGTATGTCCAATGTAACCCTACGGTGGTTGTCCAATGTAACCCTACGGTGGTATGTCCAATGTAACCCTACGGTGGTATGTCCAATGTAACCCTACGGTGGTATGTCCAATGTAACCCTACGGTGGTTGTCCAATGTAACCCTACGGTGGTATGTCCAATGTAACCCTACGTTGGTATGTCCAAGGTAACTCTACGTTGGTATGTCCAAGGTAACCCTACGTTGGTATGTCCAAGGTAATCCTACGTTGGTATGTCCAATGTAATCATACGTTGGTATGTCCAAGGTCACCCTGATGCCTTTGTGACTTCTGGACCACTGTTTACTGCCAGCCTCGGGAGCGGCCTCCAGTCAGAATGGTCAATAGCACTTCACCATTGTGCCTTATGACAAATGAACTGACGCCAGTCCTGTCCCAAGCCTTGTGCTATGATAAATGGAACCACCGTTTTGTCTTTTGGACAATAACCACCTTTTTGTTCGCATTCCTTATTATCTTATACACTCTTTGTGTGGGTCCATAACATTTTCTGGCGAGACACAAAGAAAAAACTTCACGTGTGATGGAATAGAAGGGTGGATAAAGGACCAAAATTGTTCTATCGATATCGAAACATAACAAAAATCGTAAAGTTAACTCTTATATCGTAACTTTAATAATAATATGGATTGTGATGAGTGTAGATGAGTGAACGTAGTCATTGTTACAAACTAAGGACGACCATTCCTTAGAAAGTGTAATTAGTTAATAGCCCAGTGATAAATGAACAGCGGGTGGTTATCAGTTAACCCTTTCAAAATTTGTTATGACTGATGGAAATCGAACTGAAAAACTAGAATTTGAAGTTGGCCTTCAACCAACTTCGCTACCGACCAATTTTTGTAGTTCACCCTCCTCTTTATTTGGAATCCGTACTACATATTACTTTACTGTACATACTCACGCAGTCCAATCAACATGAGTCACCAGAATGGAGCCGAGTGGACCGATATTGGAGCGAGGATCATGCCGGATTGACACGAGTGCAGAGGCTGTCCGGATCCTGGAAGATGAATGCAAGGAAATTAAAGACTTGGTTTATAAGGGCTAGCGACAGTGGAGCGCCTGTCAAAAACATATCAAACTGTCAGTCAGGAAATATCAGAACTGCGACAGTGGAGCGCCTGACCGTGAGGCGCGCTGACCGCGAGGCTCCACTGTCGTACCCTCATGGATCCAGTGTGACATGGGTAGGGTTCAAAAACTAGGGGGTCTTGATATCTATGATGAGATTGTGTATAACTTGAGAACAATCTAATTTTGGGTGATTATATTGAGAACAAGTAATTTATGTTTATTGAAATAAGCGTACATTCTATTTACATAAAATCCGGGTTCGATTCCCGGTTTTGTTCACAAATTTTGCACTTAAATTTCTTTAAAAATAAAAAAGCTTTCTGGTATTGAAATTGTAAACATAAGCTATATTAAAATAAGCTGGTATAATCCGATTTATTGACACGCTTCTAAGTCATAGAAAAGAAGTATTGTGTAAGACGTAAAATCGTGGATTGATTGGCCTAAGTAACTATTTTTCATAGTCCTTTCTATTAAATCAAGGCTAAACAGGTTGAACCGTCAATATTGTATAAAAGCTGCATTTAAACTGATTAATAAGTTGATAGAACATCTGTTTGCGGTAATAGATTTTCAGTTTTGTGATAAATTAAAATACCTTTAACATATGATGTACTTATAAAATTAATTTAAACAGTATTCAGTCATCATTGAGACACATCCAATACATTATTTTCATTCCAACCAACAAGTAGCTGACAACCAAATCTTTGAAGTCTCTGGATAGCGTAAATTATCAAAAGACGTTTATTAGCGAGTGATAATTCAATATGCATGACAATAAACTTCAAAATCAAATTAAATTTTAAATATGTTATATTTCCCTCCAGTCTCAGAACATTTTTACACCTGAACAATAAATGCTTGATTTAATTAGATAAAACTGATGAATTAGTTATAACAGTTATATTATTATATTTTGGGAACAAATTTATTTCATTTGACTTTTGTCCAATGATGCCTACCTTGTAGGTGAAGTGCCTCAATCAAATAACACATTTATTTGAAAATTCTGATAATTTACAGTATAGTACAGTTTATTAAAGTTGTTATGTTACATGTTACAATGTTATTTACAATGTTGCAATGTAAACTGTTACATTTTATTAAAGTTTAATAGTGTCTATAACTTGTTAAAGTACCCATCACATAACAAACGTACTAAAGTCACAGCCAAACTGACACTTGAAAGTAAAAGGTATAAAGATAGGCAATATTGTAAATAATTTTAAGATAAGAAACATCTTTACATCTCGTCTCCCATTACAAATTCCTAAGGATCCTAGTTTTTTTCAGGTTTCTTTGATATGTTTAAATTTTATTTATACTCATTCTTCAAGCTCGTTTCTTACTGGATATATAATTTAATGTTATAAGATGAAATAAACACTCCAGTAAATAATTTTTTATTTTCGTAAGGCCTTTCAGTAACAAAGTTACCATCTTCAGACACACAAACTAAAATAATATCGTTTACATTTGATTGATTTGAATAATACATGGTAAAATAAAAATAAAACATATGGAATAATTAAAAGAGAAAATAATTTTAATATATATATATATATATATATATATATATATATATATATATAAATTGTATAGATTAAAAATAATAGTGGTGAGTTCTCAAATGTTCCTGACTCGTTATTAACAAGAATTTCTTTGAATTGTTGTATATATAAGCTTTCATAAACATCTAGTTGTTCTTTATTTTGAACTTCTTTTAGTAAATTACATTTTGTAAAATTATGGTTGAAATTGATGCAGTGTTTTGATATCGCTGATTTTTCCTCTTGATAATTTTTTAAATGGTATTTGTGTGCTTTTAATCTTGTTGCAATTTTTCTTTTGGTTTGACCAATATATTTTTGATTGCAATTGTCTTATTCTATTTAATAAATTCCAGACTTTTCTTTTGTCCTTTGGATTCCCAAGTAAATATTTTAATTTTGATGTACATTAAACGATAAATTTACATTAGAGTGTTTCTTAAAACTTTTTTGCATTACGTTTGAAAAAGATCCACATGTAACCCTTCTCTAAACAAACTTTTTATTTTTGGGTAATAGTGTTGTTCGGTTTTGTTTTTCAATTTGTTGTCTTTTCTTATTTATCATTCTGTTAATCATATTCGGGATGTATCCATTGAAAATTGCGGTTTCTTTGATTTTTGTAATTTTTTTATTGAAATTTGAGGTAGATACAGGTATATTAAATAAACAATGAATTAATGAATGGTATGTAGCTCTTTTTTGAGATGCTGGGTGGAATGAATCAATTGGTATGAATCATAAATTTTGTGTTGGTTTTCTACAAATATCGAATCTAATATGACCAGATGCTTGGTTTCTTTTAAGAAGGATGTCTAAAAAGGGAATGGAATAGTTGTTTTCAATTTCATAAGTAAATTTTATGGTTGGAATAGAATGCATTTATATCTTTTATAAAATGTTGAAGTTTCTCATTACTATTAAAAACTGCAAAAATATCATCTACATATCGAATCCAAATTCTAGGGAAGTAATTGAACGTGTATTTGCATGTTGTTCAAAATTGCTAAAAATATTGTATTGGCAATGAAACAAGATAAAGGGTTGCCCATAGGTGTTCCTTCTATTTGGTTGTAATATTTTTATTTGAAAAGTATTTTGTGACATGCTGAGGTTTATTAGTAATATATATTCATCAATTTTTACTCGTTCAATTTTTATGGATATTAACCAGTTTTTTATTATATCGATAGTTTCTTTTACAGGTACATTTGGGTAAAGTGAGGTTACATGAAAAGAAATTAAATATTCATTGTCGTCAAGTCTTAAATTTTTAGTCATTTTCAAAAATTTAAATCTATTTTAACAGAAAATGTTGCAGGAAATGTATATTGTTGTAGTTCTTGAACTAACCATTTTGATAGTAAGTATGTAGGACTATTAATACATGAAACTATTGTACGCATTTTATTGCCAGGTTTGTGAATTTTTTGTAGGCAATAAAGTCTTGGAATATTTGGATTAGAAACGGTTAATTTTTTTGACATTTCTTTTGTAATGATATTCTTTTATTGTTTTAAAGCAGATGATGTTGATGATATATATTTCATCAGAGGGCTTCTTTCATTTTTAATGTATGGACCTTCGTTTAACATTTGATGAACTCTACTAAAATATTAATTTTTATCAAGTATCACAATTGTATTACTTTAATCAGCTTTAAGATAAAAAACATCTTTTTCTTTTAACTGTTTCACAATATTTGTATATTTATTGTTTCCTTCCTTTATGTTGAGATTGTTATGTTTTATAGCATTTAAAACATCATATGTAATTGTAGATTTTTCATTATGTTTTAGATAATTTATATTTGATTCTACATCGATAAATATGTTTTCTTTTCTAGTTGTAGCCACAACCAATAGCTTCAGTTTTGGCCCATATGATCTGACTATAATTTGTTTGGCCGTTTTTGTTAAAAAATTCTAAATCAAATTTTCTTATATAATTGACTTTAGTTCCATTATCTAATTTTCGGTTTTCATCAAACCATTTATTTGCTATTATAATAGGAAACACCGAATCATAATCACTCATAGGTGCATTAAGAGTATACGAGTTTTGGCCATATATACCCGGATTCGCATAAAAGCGAGTTGTTCTTCGGTATTGGTCGTGAGTGTAATATAATTGGCACTGATCGGCCCACCTTTGGGTGGCATTCGCCATCTCTTCGTCAAATTCCTATAACATCATATTGCTAGCTGGGGGTTCGACAGTATTTCGTACATAGATCCAAAGTTATATCCATATAATAATCGTCTAAAGAATAAATATTATACTTACCATTGTCGCAAGGACTGCCTTTAAATTCAGGCATACACAAAACGTGTACTTTTTGATCCGTCCCTGCACAGGGAATTTGACTGTAATCATAGCCGTAATAGTCTTCATTTATATATAGATTGAATATGATATATGTTATTACGCCTGGTTTCATTTTATTGATAATGATTTGTTCATCGACAGGACTAACAACTCTCTACTGCATAACGCATCTATAAAATTACTCACCCATCAAATTACATAAAATTGTTATTGGAAAACCTTATTCACCGTCAATGTAAATAAACTGTTTTTATTTATATAATATATATCATATTCAATATATATATATATATATATATATATATATATATATATATATATATATATAAATGAAGACTATTACAGTGAAATTCCCTGTGCAGCGACTAATTAAAAAGTACACGTTTTGTGTATGCCTGAATTTAAAGGCGGTCCTTGCGACAATGGTGAGTATAATATTTATTCTTTAGACGATTATTATATGAATATAACTTTGGATCTATGTAACGAAATGAGAAATACTGTCGAACCCCCAGCTAGCAATATGATGTTATTGTAATTCGACGAAGAGATGGCGAATGCCGCCAAAAGGTGGACCGATCAGTGCCAATTTTATACACTCACGACCAATGCCGAAGAACAACTCGCTTTTATGCGAATCCGGGTATATATGGCCAAAACTCGTATACTCTTAATGCCACAGCACATATGAGTGATTATGATTGGGTGTTTCCTATTATAATAAAAAATAAATGGTTTGATGAAAACCGAAAATTAGATAATGGAACAAAAGTCAATTATATAAGAAAATTGGATTAAGAATTTTTTAACAAAAACGGCCTAACAAATTATAGTCAGATCATATGGGCCAAAACTGAAGCTATTGGTTGTGGCTACTACTAGAAAAGAAAACATATTTATCGATGTAGAATCAAATATAAATTATCTAAAACATAATGAAAAATCTACAATTACATATGATGTTTTAAATGCTATAAAACATAACAATCTCAACATAAAGGAAGGAAACAATAAATATACAAATATTGTGAAACAGTTAAAAGAAAAAGATGTTTTTTATCTTAAAGCTGATAAAAGTAATACAATTGTGATACTTGATAAAAATTAATATTTTAGTAGAGTTCATCAAATGTTAAACGAAGGTCCATACATTAAAATTGAAAGAAACCCTCTGATGAAATATATATCATCAACATCATCTGCTTTAAAACAATAAAAGAATATCATTACAAAAGAAATGTCAAAAAAATTAACCGTTTCTAATCCAAATATTCCAAGACTTTATTGCCTACAAAAAATTCACAAACCTGGCATTAAAATGCGTCCAATAGTTTCATGTATTAATATTTGTTTTGTAACTCTTCCTTTTCTTTGAAACAACTTGCTGAGTAATAAAAGTTATATAATTTAGAAAAATCACTGCTTGACTTTTAAGAATTTGCATAAACTATGGTTAATATTTTATAATTAATACTCGTGGGTTAAGGAACAAGTCATGGACAAAGGAAGAGTGTCTACGTGTTCCTTTTACATAAAACTCAAGATGACTATAAATTCATCATTATCTTAGTCTTGGGGAGTTGATGTGGTAAACGTGACGCGGTCCACATCCGAAGACCAGGATAGTTGTGTGTGCATGAACTATCGTGCATGTCTTTTATCTATACGATGTTTTAATAAGAATCTGCAATAGTTTAACCACTTATTAATGCAAATAAAATGAAACATGATTAATAATACTATCACAGTACAGTAATAGTTTTGAACGGTCTTTTAGGATAGCCCCTACTAGGACTATCAACTATAGAATCAGTGTTACACTTACTTCTACAAAATATGCACTGCACTTAACAAAGTTAGTATTAAAGTGTAGGCATTGTGATATTTGCTTAGTAGGTATTTAGGAGGCCCCGCGAGCTGAGCTAGATAGCAGGTAAAGTGTCGAGGACAGGTAGTTTTAGGTGCGACACAGGAGCGCCTTCGGAAAGAGGTGGAGAGGCGCTCCTGAATCGCACTCCTAGCGAAAATTATTTATGACAACCCCTCAGACAGGTAAGAGGCGCTCCTGTGTCGCGGAATCGGTTTGTAAACAGCTTTCCTGTCCTCGCATACTTTCCAGTACTGAGTACTGGCGCATAATTAGAAATAACTCAACGTCAAATACTCTTTGTAACAGGAATATCTCAACTTCAATCCTTGATCTCGCAGAACCAATTAAAGATATGTAAAGTTGATTAAAGAAATTATGCTATCATTCTTTTTGGATCAAGGACGGTTGCCAACACTCCAATTTTAGGGCAGGTTTGTTTGTCGAGGTCAAGCCGTGTCAAGTGTCCTGACTCTAAATGGCAAGTCGTTGACAAGTTTTATGTCTGATACATCCCACTCATTCGCCATTTTTCCGTCTGTTACAAGTGTCAGTTTACAAGGTCGGTGGTCTCCCAATTGCATGCCATGAGCTCGCTGACAGTGTAAAATGCCTTCCACGCTAAAAAGCGTTACAGATGAGTCATTACTTATTCATACAAATACAAACGAATACAAAAAAATGTATTCGTTTGTCTGGCAAACTGCTCATAAATTGGACGCCTGATCATACAATTCCTTCTATGTCTTTAAGTCCAGTAGTTGTTTCGTATCCCTATGTACCTCCAAGTCCAGTAGTTGTGTTATACCATCTGTGTGTCTAAGTCCAGTAGTTGTACTGTGCCCTTGTGTGTACCTAAGTCTGTATCTCCAAGTCCAGTAGTTGTCTTGTACCCTTCTGTTTATCCAAGTCCAGTAGATATATCGTACCCTTCTGTATCTCCGATTCCAGTAGTTATATTGAACCCTTCTGTGTCTCCAAGTCCAGAAGTTGTTTTCTACACTTTTGTGTCTCCAAGCCCAGTTGTTGTCTTCTACACTTGTGTATCTCCAAGTCCAGTAGTTGTCTTCTACTTCCTCCAGTGAACATAATTAATTGTTCTCTACGAGCTACACAAATAATAATTATAATTTTGAAATATACTGTACGTAAAATTAAAAAAAATTATGCTTCAATTGAGTAATAAATACTGACGTAAATTTAATTTATAAAACTACAACCGACACTGCTTTTGGATCCTTCAACTTCACTGCTAACTTAATTTGTAATAAAAATATTCAAATATCACCTACATCTTTGTATGTAAATCAAATAAAACCATCAATACTGAATTTTACTAAAGCAAGTGCTTTCAACGAATCAGATAGCGGACTTTTTAGTTTGTTGGCAGTTTTAGAAGGAACAAATTGAAGTAAAATATGACTTAGTTCCGACCAGCTATAATTATGGATCGATTTTTCCTATTTAAATTATAAATAAAACAATACAGTCAACCTAATGTCAAATCATAACGATTTTAAACCACAGCTCTTAATTAGATTTGCATCTATTTAACGTGCATATTATTGGCTGTAAGTGCTAATAAAATTACTTCGAACACATAGTGTGTAGTAAAAAAAGGATTTTATCCATTAAGTACAATGCAGTGTCAGGAAATAAGGCTACAACATTGTGCCATCAAGTTGTCAGTGTCGGCTGTACGGGTTCTGACAGTGGCGAGATAAGCGGTGATAAGGCGGACTGATTGACTGGTCCGCCGAGGAGAGATGTGTGATACATTAATTACCTAGACAGCCGCACGGTGGTAGCACCTGCTCTTGTGGTCTTCAGCCACGTCTCGGAAATAGCTACTTCACAAATCGATTTTAGAAATTATTTTCAATTTTCAAAACTCAGTCACGCACTTATTATTATTATTATTATTATTCATTGCGGTATAGATTCATGTGCGATTAGGAGAGGAAAATGAGCATGATGAGTGTAGATGAACATGTTACTAAATAAGGTTTACTGTTCCTCAGAAAGAGCCATGTATTAATAGCTAAATACCCAGAGAACTATGGAACCTACTGCTTCACGTGGAATCCACATACTTATCTAGTATGCCACGTCCAATGGCAACCACTGAGCGGACGCCGTGTCAGTATTAAGAGGACCGAGAATAGAACCTATCGCCTACAATCTCCATAACACTTTGTCCTCCAAGCATCTTGGTCACAACACTGCGCCACTAGTGCCGACTTTTATTAAATTAACAACTGAATATTTTCTTTAAAATGATTGCCCTTATTCTTTTCGTGAGTTACAAAGTGAATTCCATATTGCAACTATTAGAGTATGTGGTTACTGAGATCCTTCGGTAAACGAGACTTTCCTGCGATAACCGAGCCTTGTACGTTAAATGTAATCAGTATTCTCGTTACGTACGCAGCTTATGTCTTCGGCCATTCCTGAAACCTCCAGACAGTGCGTTAATTTCTGATTACTGGAATAGTCTTCAGAATGGAAGTCAGAACTATTCTAGTCTACATTGTCAGCACCTCTGGATTGCAGTGGCAACTCATAAAAATACACCCTTCGACCGACTAGTATCAGTCTAGTGACAGTGGACGTGTGAGCCTTCAGCCTGGAGTGGAAGTGGCAGTGAAGAGATTTACTAAGTGTTGCGGAGTTTACAGAGTGTACAATAGACTCGTCGAGTAAGCATATCAAACCAAGTTCATCTCGAGTTTGGATGGAAAATTCAATCAAGCTAGTCTTATCAGTGTTAACACTCAGTTTATTAGAAGCGAACCATTTCAAAAGCACGTTAATCTCCGTGAAAATACTTTGCTGTATTAAAGGCTTTGGATCTCAGAAAATTTCACCAATGTGTCATCTCCAAATAAACTAATGTTTCCTTAAAGGACACTAGAGACGACATCATTGATGAAAACAAGAAAGAGCATTGTACCGATTATAGAACCTTGAGGAACACCGACTGACATGAGTTTTAGACCTGAACGGCTAGTTTGGATAAATGATTTAGTGTTTATGTAAAGGATTTCAACAAATTGCCATATTATAGATATATAAGAGTGAATCCATTGAGCACGAATAATCCTTAACGTACACTGATTCAGTTAAGCTTTTGAAGTATAACCGTGTAATCAACCAAATCGAAAGCTTAGCTTTAAGTAAATGAAACTCCAACCACTGAGTGAGCTTTATCAAGATCTGAAAAAATGTGATCAATCAGATGAAATATAGCATGAATGGTAGATCTGTTTTGAACTGGTATTCATAATTCACTCTGAAAGCTACAAAAAAATCATGTAGCCTCCAGGACTTTATAAAAGGTGGAAATAAGTGCAATGGGTATATAGTTGTTGATCTCTATGGTTTAAACTGTTTTGTGCGAAGGTTTTATAATTGATTTTTTAAGATAGTAGGGAAAACCGTATTCAAATGATTTGTTGGTGATATTAGCCAGAGGTTCAGTCAGATACTCACTACAGCTTTTAAGTAACTTTTAAGAGATTCCATCATCAATCCCGGCTGAGGATTTTGTCTTCAAGTTTTTGATAATTTGTTGAACCACATCTATACTCATATGGTCAAGGCAAATGGATTCGGGAGAGATTGGGTGCAGGGAGGGGATGGTGATACTTTGTGATCACCAAATTGACGTGATGGTGAATGACATTCTACTACATCAGCAAAAAAAATCATTAGACAGATTAGAAACTGTGATAGGATCACAAGAAATAAAACCGTTTCCATCTCTAATATTAACAGTTTGGAAAGAGGGTGCAGAAATTGAAGGTCTACCCGTATTTTCATTTACAATGTCTCAGACAGCCTTAGAAGTGTTCTGAGACTTATCAATCTTATTAGCCAGCCTTGTCGCCTTCTCCTCTTTAATATTCAGACGAGACAAACGTTATGCTCTTCTTTACTCCGCTCTCACGTGACTAGACTGATCTGAATCTGTACTAGTGATCCTATATCACGAAGAGAAACCAATTCAGATGAAAGTTTTATTCGGCTTTTGAAATTAGATTCTGGTATTTTGATTTTTTTTTAAGGGAATGCTAAATTAAAGTAGAAATCCATGGTGTTCATGAAGCAGTTTTTCATTTCGTTCGTGTCATCTGAAAGAAGAACGTCATGCCACATTTCATAATTTTGTGATAAGTTAAAGTGGTGGATATTTTCTTTACTAAAACAACGCCTCTATATGTATAGAGAGACTCGATGGGATACGAAATCTAATCAGAACTCAATTGAAAATTGAAGCAGTTGGGCATAGTGAGAAAATCTGTGAATATGATATTAACTATGATAGTCTGTGAATCTCTGAATTCTCTAGTATATGTATCTGCTGTTGGCTTAAGGTTCGAGGAAGAAATTAGAATAAAAAATCTGTAGTTGTTTACGTATTTTTTACCACTGTCAACGTTGAAATCACTAGCAACAATATTTAAAATTTTATAAATTTTTAATTTTTTAAGGCAGCCAGCCAAAGTTTTCAAAATGAATCTAAATCACTATTTTGGGGTCTCCAAATGGAAATCACAAGAACCTTTCCTTCCAGATATTACTTTCCTTCAGTTTGTGTGGGTCAGTATGATGAAAATATCGTTGATAATGCCTAGTAAGTAAGTTGGGTGTTCAGAAGAATTCTCGTCCCTGAAGATGTTAATGTGATTCACGGAATTGCAATTTGACTCAAAAGTAGTCTAATATTTGAACTAAAGGTGGTTTTATCAGGTAATTAACCTATTATAATATTTGACACCAGTTCGTAGGCTCTGATGGATAAAATATTAAAACAACAGCTTAATTTATATCTTTTTAAACCAAGATACTTAATAAAAGAGAGGTGTATAATTATTAAGATAAACGGTTGTTAACTTTTAACCTAATACAAGACAAAGAATCCACGTGAATATTTCAAATCTAAAGCCGTATTGTGGTAATGGGTGAAGAGGCGTCTTGTTGCAAAAAATACAATTGTACAAACATAACAGATCGCCGACGATGGCTCCAGGGCTGGATAAATTAACTCATTTGTTGTGCTCAATTAATAAAAAACAAGGGGCTCATATCTTGTGCCTTAATTGGGCAGTGCTTTATTGACGGGGACATCTCGACAAACTGGTTCCGTAATGACTCCTTCGGGACTTCTTCATTTATCAACAAAGGCTTTGTTGACTGCGGCCGTTTTCTATTTAAACAATCAGTTCATATAATATGTCCCACGGAGGATGAACTCAGGTCCTTTTCAGCTGTTTTTTGGCTGATGTCTAAAATTGACATAAAAATAAACTTCCGTGTTTAGTTAGAACAAATAAACTGTTTGTAAATTGTAAAATTTAAAATGTTTGTTTATTTAACCTCATAGGCTAGAACACAGTAGATTACCATTTCTTCCTCTTCTGAACCACCTTTATATATCCGTTGTAATCACGGAGCACTCCCGATCACCATTAGGTCCGTATATTTTAATGTTACAAAGAACTCTGAATATGTTTTAAATATTCTACGATCGTTTTGAAACGAGCCGCCCTTTCGTTTTCTGATATCTCTATCCAAGTACACTCGTAGTCCATGTGGCAGTTTACTGCTGGGGTTTTATATCTTCCGATTGTATTATATATAACAACTCCCCTGATTGTACACCGGGAATCATTTTTTTTCCTATTTGTAGTACATAATTCCTTATTGTATTGTGTATAATGACTTTGTACACTGTACAAATTGTATTGTAATATATAATTCCTCAAATTGTACACTGGATACCATGTTCCCCAACTTGTAATATATAATTCCGGATTGCATTGTGTATAATGACTTCAGATTGTACTCTGGGAATAATTGTTTCCAATTTGTAGCGTAATATTCCCGATTGTATTACATATGATGTCTCCTCAAATTGTACATTGAATACCATTTCTTATAATTTGTAAGGAATAATTCCTAATTTTTGTAGTATAAAAATCTATGAGTGGATGACAGAATTACAGCACAATGTCTACCGGTGTCTGTCGGACCCTCGTAGTTCTCACAATGTCTACCGGTGTCTGTCGGACTCTCGTAGTTCTCACAATGTCTAGCGGTGTCTGTCGGACTCTCGTAGTTCTCACAATGTCTACCGGTGTCTTGTCGGACCCTCGTAGTTCTCACATGTCTACCGGTGTCTGTCAGACCCTCGTAGTTCTTACAATGTCTACCGGTGCCTGTCGGACTCTCGTAGTTCTCACAATGTCTACCGGTGTCTGTCGGACCCTCGTAGTTCTCACAATGTCTACCGGTGTCTGTCGGACCCTCGTAGTTCTCACAATGTCTACCGGTGTCTGTCGGACTCTCGTAGTTCTCACAATGTCTACCGGTGTCTGTCGGACCCTCGTAGTTCTCACAATGTCTACCGGTGTCTGTCGGACCTTCGTAGTTCTCACAATGTCTACCGGTGTCTGTCGGACCCTCGTAGTTCTCACAACACACTCTGACTAACTTACTAATCGTACTGTTGTGATTACGAACAATTTTGAACACTCTTAGTGATAATATGCCGATAGGTTACGTGGTATTGAGTTGAAGCAACCAGAGTGGTTAGTCTTCATAGGTTCGACGATGTCTTTGACGGTCGGCGGTCACTCATGATTGGCCCGTACCGCACCGTTCACAACTTATAACTTTAACGTGAATCGTTATTAAGACCGATAATAACGTGTCGAGACTGACACGAGTGTTTTCTCCAGCTGCTAAAGAAATATTCAAAACCTTGCTTATGAAAGAAAATTGGATACAGATGTACCAGATCATTGATTTGAATGAAAAATTCAATGAATTCCATAGCCAGCTAAATTATTTTTTAACGTAGCCTTTACACAGCAAATCAAGAGAGTTAAGAAAAACCAAACAGACAAGTTGAAACTGGGAAAAGATATGCTGGAATTAAGAAAACATATTCATGACACGTATTTGCTAACAAAAGACCTACACTCATCACATTATATGAAGCAATATTATAAGCGTATTAAGTACCAATTCAGAGAGTCTATAAGGCAGTTAAAGTCAGAAAAAGTGTTGGAAAAAATTAATACAGCGAGTAATAATAGTAAAGTTATGTGGGACATAATAAATGATGCTAAGAACAAGCCTAAGAAATACAAGGAACCCACTATTGTTAATCATAACAATCAAGAAATAACTGAACCACAGTAAATTGCTGATTATTTAAACGATTTTTTCTTAAACATTAGTACTCATTCAAATAATGTGCCTGACAAACTATACAGAGATAATATACCAGTTAATTCACTATTTCTTAGAGAAATAGATGAAAATGAGGTTGTAAGTATAGTTCTGAACATGAAAAACAAGAAATTGGCAGGATTGGATGAGTTGTCACCCTCCTTATTAAAAGAAATAGTACATATAGTTGCAAAGCCTCTGTCTCATCTCATAAATTGTTCGTTCCAGCAAGGCCAATTTCCGACCAAGCTAAAGACTGCTGTTGTAAGACCAATACCAAAGCGAGCTAATGACTGTAAATATGATAACTTAAGACCGATAACCATAGTGTCAACAATATCAAAGATATTTGAAAAAGCAGCTTTCACACGGCTAACCGATTTCTTGGAAAGAAAAGAAATACTATTTAAAAACCAATTTGGCTTTGTAAAAGGTAAAACAACTACCAACTGTTCTGTATGATTTCAGATATCGTCAAAGCCTTTGATAGAGGCGATTTTACATCTGGAATATTCTTTGACTTAAGTAAGGCATTTGACACTGTAAACCATGACTTTCTACTAAATAAACTGAACTCGATTGGCGTAAGAGGGCTGACACTTGAATGGTTTTCCTCATATTTACAGGACCGCTATCAGTATGTAGAGGTGTCTGGAGTGGATTCAATGGGATGCTCTCGGCCTTATGCCTCGTCACTGGGTAATATCACTTGTGGTGTCCCCCAGGGGTCTATCCTCGGTCCCGTTCTGTTCCTCATCTATATCAACGACTTATCTTCTTGCCTTGGGGATGGGACGGTGTGCCTATTTGCGGATGACACGTCCCTGACAGTGTCCGGCTCCACAAGGGAAGACCTTGAAATGAATACTTTTGTTCAATCTAATAACCTCCTGCAGTGGTTTGATGAAAATTTGCTTAAATTGAATACAGGAAAAACTCATTTCTTGAACTTTTCAATCAGAAATAACGAGGAAAATCAGTTTGTTACTTTTGGGTGATGTTGAGCTAGAAGCTACTCACCAAACTAAATTTTTAGGCTTAACCTTAGACGACAATGTTTGCTTCCATGCCCATATTGACATTGTCTGTAGTAGAGTGAGTTCATCAGTATTTTTATTACGACAGCTTTCAAAGATCGCAGAAATTGATGTTATGATTACTGCCTACTATGGCTCACTATATCCTCACTTGGTGTATGCAGTGCCAATATGGGGATGTGAAAGCAAAAGAACTTTGTTTGTACTTCGTCTTCAAAAAAAGGCTGTTCGAGTGATTCATGGTTTGGATTACCGACAGTCTTGCAAAAACGCAATCCGCTCATCAAGAATTTTAACTTTTCCCTCAATTTATATATTAGAAACACTGACCTTTGTTAAAAATAATTTACACCTTTTTAACAGTCAAAAATCTCATTCATACTTACTTCGAAATATTTACACCATTAAAATTCCAGCTCATTCAAAAACCTTTTTTGAAAAACAATGTTTGTATAGTGCCATAAAGCTTTATAATCTTCTTCCTTTAAAGCTTAAGCTGGAAGCGAACCCTGCAGCGTTTAAGAAACAGCTCAAAAACGTACTCATTGAGAAGTGTTACTACAGTGTCCGGGAATGTTTCACTGATGGGTTTGCTGTCTAAGAGACAACTTTCATTTTACACTTTAAGTATTTAATTTAATTAATGTTAACAAAAAATTTTTATGATCCATTCGACTGTATAATTTATATATTTAGATGTAAGTTTATATTGACATGGCTAATGCATGTAATTGTCTCTTGGCTAAATAAACGAGTTATTGAGTTATAATTAAACTGCGATAAAAATTAATTTCAATGTACTGTACGGTAACTTGCCGATTTGAACAAGCATGGTGGTGAGTCTCCACTCACCGTCACCGAGTAAAGATCTTATCGGTCCGGGTTGTCTTCGCAGACTGACTTTGAGCGTACGAATGCCTTGCAAAACGTACGCGAGAAATGTTTCGTCGGCCATGTGGCCGACGTTTGACTCAACTGTTTTGTTTTCATAATTTCTATTTTCAATAGAGTAATTTTATAATTTATTTTCATAGTTAATTTGCTATTAAATACCAGACTATTTTTATTCAGAATGAAATATAATTATATTTTATTATTATGTAAGATAATTAATTTATTGAGATAGCACTGTTACCAACTATTAAGGATATATTGACTTAATTTTCAGAAAAATAAAAGTTATCTGTTCACCTGATTACATATAAAATGAAGTAACTATCAGTTGCTTCCATAAATAAGCAATCATCTGGTAACAGTAATAAACTTATAGGATATGATTTGCACACACTATGCTCATAAATCAGCTGGTCACAGTAGCAATTTTTCACCACTGACATTTATTTTCATTTATGAAATGCAGGTGGATTGGAAATTGCTTGAAATACCCTGTTCCTGTTTAAAATTTTAGCACCTAAATATATAAAAACACTACTATGAGTTTAGCTGTTTTCGTTATATGTTTACAACCTGCGAAACATCATATTTTCAACAGCTGTCTATTGTTTACTACCGAAAGTAACATTGTTTACAACCGAACATTTTCCACAGTCAACAACACCTGTTTTTATTCCGTAGTGTAGTGAAAAGTATCGTTCAAAACTCGAGTGAAAGTGCTTTGTATGTTCTCGACCATTTGAAGTGCTCGACAATCTCGCACTTCAAACATATGGTCTCGAACATGCAAAACCCCGCTTTCCACTCTTGTTATGAAATATAGCCTACTATAGTATATAAATGCAATGTTGTGTATGGATTTCAAGTGAACCCACTATTCGAGTTTTACGTAGACAAAAATATGTAAGCTTAATTTTCACAAACTGTATATAGAAGGTAGATGTTTTTATTTTGAAATAAATATATTTTACATTATGTAAAAAGTCGTATATAGCTTAATTCGGTAAAATATAGCCTACATCGTTAATTTTTTACAAGACTTTTTAACTATTGTTTCACTACTTCAAAAAATATACTTTGTGTCTCTTGTACCTGGTATATATTGGTTTGAATGTAAACAATTTACATCGTAATGTCTTATAAAACATTGTTAATGGTTTCGTTTTCATAAATATATTTATTTATTTCTTGTACTTGGTTATTTTGTTTGCACAGCCGGTTCTTTTGGTTTTACTTCCAAAAATCTTTCCTCGCTGTTTTTATAAGGCTGGTAATGGCGTACTTTTCAAAAATACACTTCATTATGTTTTGTAATGTTTATGTGGCTTTGCTTTTAAAAATACAATTTCTTTATTTCTTGTACAAGACTGTAATGACTTTACTGAAATATAGATTTAGATATTTCTCGTACAAAGTTTATTATTGGTTCTCTTTGAAATATATTTCATTATTACAACATCGTTAGTAGCTTTACTTAGAAAAATATATGCTTACTTAGTTACTTCTTGTACAAGACTGATACTTACTTTACTTTTAAGTAATTCATTATTATTTTACGATATTAAATGTATTTTTAATTTTTAAAGAGTTGAAAAAATATAAAACATACATAAAAGTCATCAACAAATTATTTTTCTAAAGTTTATTTTATATAGTTTGCTATTTCATGACAGACTTGAAGATACGTAGGGCGGTTCGATCTGCATGAAATTCTGTCTTTGAAAGTGACAAACTGATTAACACCTGTCTTTAATTTGTGAATGTGTAAATCTTCTAAGATTTGGCGTTATATAAAATCTATTGGTCAATTTAATTAATCAAGCTCATTCATTTCACTTTTTTCTTTACGATCAATGTCCTAGAAACAACATTTATTTTGAAAGTGGAATTTTGTTTTCTGGTATGAAGCGTGATAATTCCTCTTGTTGCTTTTTGATTTGCAAAAATATATTTTGTTCGTATCTTATTAATTGTTAATCACCATTATTGTTCTGTAAATGTGATTAGTTTTAGTATTATTTGTTTCAATTTAGAGTTAATTAACAGAACGTGTGATATTTTAGTCGGATATTTACCCAATCGACATTCTTTTAAATTATCTAAAACAAATTTATATTTATTATAAACAAATTATCTTCAAAATATATACATCTGGTAAATTCGCAAACACGGTGTCCTGGTTGTTAGTTTTTGGATTCTACACATAATTTAGACAAAAAAGAGGATTTTTTAGTTTAGTATCTAGTATTTTGTGTTTTTTACAAAAAAAATTTAACTCAAGAATGGTTTGACAGATTGACTTGAAATGTCATACACTTGTGTATATGAACATTAAACCGCATTAGGGTTGTTATTAGCCATTTCAAAATAATGATTCAAAATAATATTTAAAATTGTTTACTCTTAATTTCTTGGAGATAAAAAAATCGGATCTTTTCCGTTATACGTATACCACTATTTAAATATATTGAATAATACATTTTAACCATTGTTTGGTAAAAATAACGGAACACGGTATTCAATTTATTGATTTAAAACATGATTTCCTCATTTTCAACCTTAAGAATCCCAATACATCGAGGCCGCGGCAGTTATGGTTAGGTTAGTTTATTATATTGTAGAATGAACCTGTAATTTGTAAAAACATTCTACAATAGGCTATGCTAACCTAACCTAACCATAACTGCCGCGGTGCGATGTATATGGAAATATTTTGGGATTGCTGACACATAACGGAAAAGATCCGACATTAAATAGTGGTATACGTATAACGGAAAAGATCCAAAAAATCTTAGAAACGTTTTAAATTTCCACCTTATTAAAAATACCGAAAAAAATCAAAGGCTAATTTTTGCTGTTTAATAATATTAATTTTATGAAGTGTGCATAATTTTATGTCAGTCGATCAAACCGTTCTTAAGTTATTATTATTTAATTTTTTTTGTAAAAAATAAAAAAATTACACATAGACACTAAAGTTAGTGGAATTTAAAATGTTAACCTTCATTTTTTACGCTAAATTATATGTAGAATCTGAAAATTAACAGTCAGGACACCTTTTTTGTGACATCCTGTATGTATATAAAGCTGTATAAATTTTTCAAAAACAATACTTATAAAATCAATAAATTCAATCACTAAACAGTTAAGAGTTAATTTCAAAAAAGGTATTAAAGTGAACAAAAAAGTAAACTTCACTGATGAATTCAAGCATTATTATAAAAGTGTAATTATCGGTTAATTGAACGTTAACATGCCAAAGGATGCTAATTTCACAAAGACAACGTAGTGAAAAGTCCTTTTAGCACTGATTAATTCCTCAGAGTGGATTATAGTTAATTGAACACCACTACAACACTTGTTCCTCTAGTTTAAAAATTATTTGAATTATATTAGATTTGCAAATATATAATTGTAATTCACAAAATATCCTTCAGTAAGTTAGTTGTTTATCATCATGACAGATCTACTTTTATTTATATATATATATATATATATATATATATATATATATAAATACGTAAATTGGTTTTATAAAAATATATTGATCTTGCATCTTACAATTCTCTTTCAGTACATTAATTGTATACCATCACGATATAATTGCCTTTGTTTTTTAAAGTATTCTTATGGTCCATTAATAAGGCGATCATTTTATGACTACCAACTACTGTACTTTTATTCGCACTTACTGATTACCTAAATACGCACTACACGATATTTACATTCCCAGATAGACATTAGTTAACACTTGACATTAAACCACTATTATTCATAATAATTAATGACACTTATCACACTCTAATTAGTGTTACCACAATATCTCTCATTGTTCGTGAACCATCACTTATAAATGTTGTTAAAAATCTGCAGGCTAAAGCCTGAAGACACGATTTACTAGGACCGACTGACTCGTTGGCTAAGGTCTGTCTTTATATAGAAATACACTGGAATGTTCTGGAACTATGATGGGGATTTTTATAGAAGGGTGATCTAGATAATTATGGACGCCATTATTGGAAGGTTGGCCTTTTTATTGAAACATTTTGGTTTAAATAGGACGAAAAGGTTCATACTTTAGTTGTTAGGTTAAATTAAGATACTTAAATTGTTTTGTCTTTAAAACGCTTACAAATTATGTTACATGAAATTTTTAAATAGTTTTATTTCAGTTTGCTGACAATATTACACCTATGGTAGAATGCTGATATCGCGTTGTTTTTTAAGTGTCAAAAAAAAAAAATAAATAAATAAATAACATTCTGCGACAAGAACGGTTCTCTTCCAAGTTTTTTGAAGACTTTATTTTAAAACTTTTTCTTTCAATCGGTCCGTAAATAAAAGTACAGTAGAACCGACCAATCTGGAGATCATGCAGGCCATTCTATTCTCTCCCATCTACCAATCCCCTTGTAAAAATACATTGACCAAAAACTAATGCCAAAATGTAAATCTTGTTTAAATCAAAGATTTTCGAAGTTTTTACCAGAAACACAATGGATTTCAGGAAGGCGTTAGACCACGGGTTGGCAGTACAGTATCAAGCCCCACCCATTACGTAAGTAGCAGCAGTGACCATTGGTTGGTTTGATTAAAACTATGAATCAAGCCTAGAATGATTGAATTCCATCATTACTTAGTATTCAAACAACAGTAACAAATTGAATAACAATCTAAACAATAAATAGCAATTAAACGAACTTGTACAGTTCACGACAGTTATTTTTTCCAACTAAACCCTGTTCAAGAAGTTCAACACTTTAGAAGTTAGCCTCACCCATGAAGTAAAGTGGCTCAGCGGTAGAACGACCCCCCTGCTGCTAAAACCTATGTGCAGTTGAGTTATTCTATTTAATGTTGGCATGACAACTAGGAAGACGTTAGACCACGGTTTGGCAGTGCAGTATCAAGCCCCGCCCATTATGTCATTAGCAGCATTGGTTGGTTTGATTGCTTATAATGATTTCATTTGTGTTTTCACGTCTTAAATTTTTCCAAGTCTGAACTTAAGCGACTCTAAATCTTGATAGATGTAAGTAAATACAAGGTTTTTCTTTCCGTACGGTCCTTGGAGACAGACAGACGTGGAGGCCGCTCATTAGTAGGTTTCCACGAACGGATTGATCCGTGAATGGCTACAGAAGCACATAAATCAATAGGTCCAGCTCATTAGTTTAATTGGACTCTATTGTGCCCATTATGACAATAATATGTCCACACAATAGGCTAATTGAGGAATGAGTGAGACGGGAGCTGACGGCTACAAGGGACAGTGTCCACGGCCAGTAGAAAGTTGCAAGAAACCGATAGTATTAGTGGCGTAGTCCACGTCAATCACAGGAAATGTAATGACAGATAAATAATTAATGACCAGAAAAACTAATGAAAGAACGATAGTACATGAAATTAATAAATCCATAAGTTTATCTTGGGCTCAGAGTACGACCTCAGGTTCCGACCAATTAGCTTATAAATTTGAAAGAAAATTCTTTTATTAAATTCAAGGATGCAAATAGTTTATCGTTATTAAAAAGAGCTTGTTAAATGTAATAAACATATATATTGTTACGGTCCAATGGGGTCCTAAATAAATAAGGCGATTTCATTTCTGACTACTGATTGTCACTTTTATTTACAAGTTCTAAATTACACTATGAAATATTTACAAACAAATTATTACTTAGACACTATATCTACACATAAATTAAACAATCATATTTACAACTATTTATGTTACTTATTACTATATTCACCTAATGTCCGACACAGCTCAGTATACTGTCACAAGATTGTCACTGTCACATCCACTGGGGCTGACTGTCACTCACTGACCCTTAAATGACTGTCACTAACTATTCACACACTAATTTTCAGGTCGGCCGAAGAGAGTCTATATATGACCAGAGGTGGAAGCCCAGAAAATGCTGGTACTGGCGATGGTGAAGCTGGAGAAGAATCTAGAAGATCTCGATTCCAAAGGAAGGCCTTCGATTCAGCTATAGGCGAATGATCTGCCATTCTAGTCCTCCCTGTAAGACCTGGATTGGCCCCGCGAGCAGTACCACTGTACGTGTGTGGGAGGGCATATGGGTCAGTACCACTGTACGTGTGTGGGAGGGCGGGTGGGTCAGTACCACTGTACGTGTGTGGGAGGGCGGGTGGGTCAGTACCACTGTACGTGTGTGGGAGGGCAGGTGGGTCCGTACCACTGTACGTGTGTGGGAGGGCGGGTGGGTCAGTACCACTGTACGTGTGTGGAAAGGCGGGTGGGCCAGTACCACTGTACGTGGATGGGAGGGCGAGTGAGTTAGTACCAGTGTACGTGTGTGGGAGGGCGGGTGGGTCAGTATCACTACACGTGAATGTAACTACCCGCGCATGGATGGGGCGCAATGACCTAAGCGGTGCCGATGGAGACTGCCGTGATCTGTAACAGTATAAATAGTCAATAGTGTACACTATAATAAAAATAACATAACATAGAGTCATCGCAAAGTCAGTCATTAAGGTTGTTCGATCAAAACTTATTTTTGATTTTTTAATTAAAATTGTTAGTCTTTCTATAAGTAATAAATGTGTCGAGGTAAAAATGTCAAAAACGTATATTTATGGAATTATGGCCACCTAAAGTGACTAATTTAGCCTTTATAAGTACATACCTCATTGAGAATCCGTGTGATATATTTTATTTGATTTTGATTATACTGTATAGTAGACAAAAGGTACTAACCACAGATAACTAACTATCTGTGGTACTAACGAACCTAGAGGAAAATAAAATTTAAAAACTATTTTTTATCAGTGTAACTAATTATTTGTCTGTAAATGGCATATACACGAATGTAGAGTTGAAATGAGTTATGTACTTTTGTACTATTTTAGGGTAGGGTAGGTGGAGACAGTGAGGTAGAGAGGGGGGAGGAAAACAAATTGTATGTGTATAAAGTTATACCTTTAACAATATCGTACGAAGTAAAAGGTATAACGTTTGGACTCGGTTGACTTCCTTGCAGGATTCTCTGTAGAAATTTAACATGTAAAATCCTAGCATATCACGTACTCTTAATTTTGAAAATATGTTTAATATGTTTAAGACCTGTTTCAAAGTAAGAGTCATATAAATGTCCCGTCAATATTTGTTCTGTGGCGAAAATAGAAATTAAAAAAGCTATTTTACTGCTTAGGAGCATATTAAAATAAAAAATCTTTAGCACGTGATACTATGATGAAAATGTTTGCTGAACATTTCATAGCTTTGGTACATTTTTTAAAATGTCAGTCGGAGAAATCACCTTTATGTATGTAGGTCAATTATTTCAAGGTACAACCAAATTTAATGAATTTTAAATTTATACCCACGCTATATCATCGTTATATGGAAGTATTCGTGGGAGCCAAGCAGCAGTAAAAATCTGGGAGAGTTTGTTGAGACTTGATGAAGCCAGAACAACTTTCAATAAGATGACCTCGAAGCTAACAGCTCTTCTTTATGGGAGGCAAGTAATTTATGGCAAGCTGTTTCTAGCTGTAACCTGGTCCATCATTACCCTAGTTCTCTTTGATATTTCGATCTCCCATTTCCGTGTTTTCTGATTTTGAAATTATATTTGCGAGGTTTGGTCTTTCTCTAAATCATTAGAAAGTGAAAGTTCATCCTTATTACTACGTTTTAATATTACATGAAACTTGTTTTTATTTAGCAATTCCAGATATTCATATACTCTGTAAACTTGTTATAGTACATCTAGAATATGTATTTATTGAAAAAGAACTCAACATTGTCAACCTATTTCGTGGGTACTTCTATTCGTGCTAATTTTAGTTAAGGATGGTCTTCCTGAAACATGTCGTTGTTATAGACCAATCAGTATTCTGCCTGCGTTATCAAAAACATTTAAAAAATGGGTTACTTCAATGACACAACACTCTGGACTCGTAAAGACGATAACCAGATATCAATAAACTAACATCAAAGTACTCTGTCTCAATTTTATATTCTTTTCTAAATATTTATATATTGTGTTAATATTCAATGTAATTTTGGTTAAATTAAGGATATAGAATTTTCTGTTGAAACACTGTCCTAGATGGGATAATATCTCTCTTATATGTGGCAGTGTGTATTGGAGAAACTCAAATTTTAAATTTTATTATTACGAGTATTATTTAAAAAATGTATATTTCATATTAAGAGGCTCTAACTTGTGGTGTGCTCCAAGGTTCATTACTTGGACCACTCTTATTTTTTCTTTACTTAATTACATATGTACTTGAAGGCATTATATGTATGGTAATGATTTATAGATTTACTAACATTCACTCAATCTTTTACATTTTAGACTAAGAAGTAGAACGAATGAAAAGTTAACCGGAAGTAAACATGAACTAAAACTGTAGACTACGTAACACTAATAATAATCTCCGGATTGTGGCTTAATAAACGATATGAACTTATTAAAATAAATTAAAAGCTTTAGGATTACTTATAACTCGACACTTACTTGGATTGATGTCACGACTAACACTTGTAATAAAGTTTTCTCAAGTATCCAGCAATAAAAAGGTCGTCGAGGTTTCCACCAACTCATATAAAGACATTAATGATGATGATTTTTATACTACCGTTCTTAAATTACTGTATGTGCGGTCAGTGACGTTAATGTAACTTTGAGAGGAAAGTGCATGTAAAGGTAGCCAACAAAACTCAAAATTATTGCATTCGTTTTGTTAGGAATTAAGCCTGACAACCTGTCACAAGAAGTAACATTTTTCGTTATGATATTCATTATAGTGCTGTCATTGTTACATGAAGTCTTGAATACAGGTTTTATAAAACAGTTTTCAATATATTTTCAGTATATTTCCTAATACACAAGAACAAACTTTGAGGTTCTGATTTTATCATTATTAGGAGTTCCCAAACATAGAAAATTATCATTGACCATTTACAGTTATGGCGTGCAGTATGTGAGACCTCTTTCCCACAAATACTAGCGAGTAGTTACCAATATATTCCGAGGTACTTACGTCAAGTATGCCATAATGGGTTCGGTCCACCAATACTAGCGAGTAGTTACCAATATTTGTAAATTAAACAATAGTCAATACAAAGAGACGGAAAAATTGTATTGACTGAATAAAGACCGATTTCAAATTGATTTGGGGACTTGCTTTTAAAACAGAGAGTTGTTAAATTTACATCGGTGAATTGAATCAGTTTTTTATTCTGATCTATTTAATTGAATTTATTAGATCACTTCTATCCTGTCTAAGTGTAGTTAAGGGTGGTTTCCCTGAAACATTTCATTGTTATAGACCAATTAGTTTTCTGCCTGCATTATCAAAAACATTTAATAAATGGGTTACTTCCAGGACACAACACTCTAGACTCGTAAAGACGACAACCGAAAATCAATGAACTAACATCAAAGTACCAATATTTTCTCAATTATCTCTTTTTCAAAATGTTTCTATATTTTTTTAATATTCAAGGTAATTTTGGTTAAATTAAGGGAACCAGACAGATCCCTAACAGAAATAGTGTGCTATTTTCATTTTACCTAAAATGTCGTTTGAAAACTGCACTAACTCTTTATCTTTTTAAGGAAGTGAACCAATTACTTGTGATCCAACCTCCAACAGTAGTCTATGATATTTCTAACAGTATTCAGAAACAGGCTGGGAGGATGCAGTGGTCCATCTTCCCATTATGCATTTAATGATTTGGTATGGTTGATATAAATGCTAAATATTTTTCTCTATACTTCAAACAAGGTCGTCCGTAAGTGTATTACTATACATACATTGTGTTTTTGTTGTTTTGATTCCGAAGTGTTCCGGATTATAAATATCTCTTTGTCAATAAAAGTCGAGTCAGTCAAGCTTTTATCCTATCGTCTCCATATCTTTTCAAAAATTTTGTAGACAACAAGATACGTTGAAATAGGACGATAAATGCTAGCGATGGAGGGGTGTCGTTTTTTTTGTGTATGCAGGATTTTGTTGCCTTCATTCAAATTCAAATTCTTTATTATGCAAATTGACAATATATACAATTGTATTACTCCAGAAAAGGGCTATACGTATAATGGTAGGTGTGCATACACGAATATCATGTAAAAAATACTTTAAATCTTTCCAAATTTTAACTCTTCCTTCGTTGTACATTTACGAAATGTTAGTATACTACATAACTAAGGTTGATTCTATTCAAACCGGCTCAGATGTTCATACGTACAACACTAGAGCCCGCGACATGCATAGACAGACCCCCCACAGATTACAACATGCGTCTGCTCTACCTCAAAATATGGGACCAAAATTATTTAATAACTTACCCAGAAAAATTTGCGTCTGGAGTCAAATCAACATAAATTAAAAAAAAGCTAAAAAATTATCTATTAAACAGAGCTTGTTACTCTCTTGACGAGTTCTTCCTAAATCCACCATACATGTCAATTGGAATATTATGTTTTATTTAATCATTATTATTAATTTGATTTCTTAGTATAAGTGACGAATGTAATACAGTTGTATATATTGTCAATTTGCATAATAAAGAATTTGAATTTTAATTCATAGTTGATGGACAATGACATTTTCAAATGAAAGAATTATTATCTTTCGAGAGTGGTTTTAGCAAGCATAGAGAACACAGTTTAAGAGGACACACAACACAATTATTTTATATTAGTTTTTAATACAGAGTCAAGAATATTAAAAACTAGTGTTTCATTGAAATTGAATACTAGAAGATTACTGAAGGAGATAGATATATGGTGGTCGGTTTGCACATGAGTGATCGTGAATGGCCCAGCCACATTCATAAACAGGTATAAACGCTTATGGAAATGGGAGACATGATCTCATTAACTTATGGCCTTCTGTAATTATAAGGTTGTTGTACAACCCAAAAAAGTCTTATAATACATTTCGTTAAAATATCAACAAATAATACTGCATACATGTACATAATTTTCTCTCTATGTCTTAATGTATGTTTTAGAACTGATGGTTGCACCAGGATGAAAAAAAATTAAATTTACTTAAAATAAAGCCATTAATCAGTATACATAACATATTAAGATTTTAATGGTATGGTATGTTAATATATTAAACATAAATAAAGAAATATGTAACTAAAACGTTAAAACTTGAAAGTAGAAATAACGCGAAAAAGGTTTATAGAGTGACATTCAAAGGATTGAAAACATTATTTAACTATTACGTCTACGTATTGAAAGGAATCAGCTGATAGTCACCAGTGGTTCATTTTTCATTGATACTTCAATGATATTTTCTATGGAATAGCCGGCCTTCGTTTGTAACAATAACTACATTCACTCATCACACACATTCTAAATTCATATTCTCCCATAACTTAAGAATAAATAATTAAAATGCGTCTGTCATATAAACTAGATATACTGTACAGATTATATATTGTAAAAAACGTATCCTACTACAACATCAGATTTATTCGTTTAAATTATACAATACCAGGGGATACCTCTGCACGCTTCGCGTGACAGCCTCGACTCTCGCTGGGCTCGATACACCACGGCCTCGGCATGTGCTTTGACTACAAATATTAGTATACCACAATATATGTACAGTATTTCACTCACACTACTTCCGTTGCTACCTATTTATTAGTATAGGGCATTACATAGCCTATTTCAAACGTGTTTATTTGATTTGTTTTTGTTTAACAGCTGAAGATTAAACTCTTAATGCATCAGCGTAATGTTAATTATACAAAATAAACATGTTTGTTTATTTACAAAACAGCTGTAATTACTGTATATACCTAAAATCAACCCAATGTTATCCTTATAGAAAAAGGAAATTTTGAGGGACTGTTTGTATCACTTAGGAATGGATTTTCGAAAAATCCTTTCTTAGTGGGTCCCTTCGATACTAAAGCCAACTTCTTTTAAAATTTCGTGTGAATACATTATTTGGTTTTTGAGATTTCGTGATGATCATTCATGTGAGGGAGTCAGTCAGTCAGTGGTATTTGGCTTTTATATATTTAAAGATTTATCATTTTAACATAAATATACAGAATTAAGTTATAGCATGTACAAAATGAGTTAAATTTCAGAATGACATTGTATTCAAATTACGTAAGAATATTTTGGACTTAAAGTTATATTATTTGTATAAAAATGTATAAAGTTTGTTTTTATGTTTCTCATACCACTACTATTGTAGGCTACTAGTCGGCGCAGAAATTATATGCACCCAAGTTACAAAGTTGTTTTCTAAGGAACTAGGAGGCCTACGAAATAGTATATTTCATAACAAGAGTGGAAAGTCGGGTTTTGCATGTTCGAGACCATATGTTTGAAGTGCGAGACTTGTCGAGCACTTCAAATGGTCGAGAACATACAAAACACTTTCCCTCGAGTTTTGAACGATACTTTTCACTACACTACGGAATAAAAACTCATTTTTGGAATGTTAACTGTTAATTAAATTAGAAACATGTTTTAAAAACAGGTGTTGTTGACTGTGGAAAGTTTTCGGTTGTAAACAATGTTACTTTCGGTAGTAAACAATAGACAGCTGTAGAAAATATGATGTTTCGCAGGTTGTTAACACATAACGAAAACAGCTGAACTCATAGTAGTGTAGTGAAAAATCTAATTACACATTTTTCCCTCGTGGTACGTCGTAAAATATTCGTTATTAATTTTTATACATGTTTTAGTAATTTTTGAACAAAAACAGTACCGGAATTTTAACTAGTTTTCACTGTACTAAATTTACACCATTGTTACTAAAAAATCAGTTATTGTATCGTATTTATATTTTAATACTGAGTTGATAGGAATGAGCTCTATAATATTTATACATATAAGAATTTTAATTTTTCGAAAAAAAACAATGCCCTGCGTTTATCGATTCCCTGAAACATTGTTTTCTTGCTTTCTAAAGGCCGTGAAATTAATTAATTTGGTTTGTTTATTCCTTGTCACACGTATAGTTACGATACATTACTTTCATATCTTTAAGTTAATGTAGTGAGTTTATATTGATTTAAATGTATCGATTAAAAGTTATTTTAAAATTATATAAATCTATGTAAAACCGCTGTATTTACTTACATATATGAAAGTAATGTATCGGAACTATACATGTCGTAAGGATTACAACAAGATCAAGTAATTAATTTTACAGCCTCTAGAAGCCAAGAAAACAATGTTCAGGGAATCGATAAGAATTTTTGTCTCGAAAAGTTAACATTTCAATTTATAAATATTATAGAACACATTCCCATCAACCAGCTATTAAAATATAAATGTGATACAATAACGGGTTTATTAGTAATAACGGTTTAAATTGTATGTACAGTGAAAACTAGTTAAAATTATAAATTACTAAAACTTGTATAAAATAGGCCTCTTAGTTTTTTCGTAAACAGCCTTCATACTCGGGTAAACATAATTACTGCGCCGACAGTACGTTTGATTACGTTGACGTGTCATCTATGCTAGAACACCCTTGGTGTTATTTTGCTAGGCGTTATAAGCATTATGCAATACCAACGTGTATCTGAATTGCCTATCCAAGCGCCGTGGTTTTTGTACTCCCCCATTGAAGGCGGCCGATTTATTATGAGTTAAAAGAAGTTAATTTCTAAACATGTTACATCTATTATTATCTTAAATAATTAGGAAGGGGTTATTAAAGTATGTATTCAACTTAAAAACAGGAGTCGTAGAGAGAATAACTGATTCAAAGTTTAGTATTTAAACAACAAATTCTAACATTTTTAATCTTTGATATCTTTCACAATTTTACTTAAGTTGTTATTAAAAAAAGGAAAATATAACCACTTGATAATGATAGTGATTTATTACTTCAAATTATTAACAAATATACAGTAAACACTATACAAACTAAGGAATAAAACTGGCCACAGTTTCCAGTAATGGTGGCCAGTCACAAAACATACAGAAACATTATTAAAAAACAAAAATATTTTAAATCCATAGTTAAAATAATTATGTCTCATTTCTGTGGCGCTTGCCAGTATAATAGGCACGTCTAAAAACATAATTATTGCTAAAATAAACTAAAAAATAAAATATAAATCTAAAAGACAGTCAAAAACCATATGATACTCGTATGTCAATTGCATCTTCTTGAAATATTGAAAACAAATTAGACATTCCTTGAATTTATATAACATAAAATATATATACTAACACATATTATATACACAGAGAAAGAGTTGCTTTGATATTGGAATAAGCCAAAGCTATTTTGTGTTTTTTGTCTAAAAATTAAACATTATTTTAAAATAATAGTAATAATTTAAATTATAGAACTAACGAATATTATTTGTTGTTATTTTTTGTCCAATCCAATTATGTTACCGTGTATAAATGTCTTTTTAGAATTTACGAAAATTTAATTGATATTATGGGAAAACATTAATTACTGTTCAAATTCAACATAACTTTATTTATATAGTATATATTTGGAAGTATGAGTTAATGACTTGATGGCAACTATTTAATAAAAAAATTATTAAAAAATGATTTACTCAAGAATATTTAAAAACCAATATAAAGTTAGATTCTGTTATTGTTTTCATAGATAGTTATTTATAGATAAAGTATAAATTGTTATCTTCAATTGTCCTTAACCTGCAGTCTGTCAGCAGCTTATTAGTGTAGCTAGACTGTGATATACTGTAGATTATAGAAGCTACTATATAACTATTATTAGTTCATTAGTTCGACAAATCGCGTTTGGAACTATTGCTGGTGCAGAAATTATGTGAGAAGTTCGTTTAGTGATAAAATTGGAGACTATGAAAAATCACTTCTCTGTTTTCCAAATTTATTTTTCGTAGCCTCAGCGATACCAACCTGGTCGAAACGTCTGGTTATCTTGTACATAATGTTGATAGTACCTTAAAGTGGTTGCCACCGGAAACTGTACATTCTAGTTATAGTTATGCCCTTCTTGCAGCTCAGTGGTGTTGTGCTATCATAATGATAAATGCGGAATATCGTTATAACCGTTGTTATCGGTTACCGGGTTTTTACGGATTTTATCTTGCCAACATTTGCAAAGCTTGACGAATTACTTTTCAATATCCACTCATAATTTTTGCCGCGAGATCCAGATGCGTTTTTATCTGTGACTAGTCTAGAACGCTAGTTGTAGAGAGTTTTATTACACGGCGTGGCGGCCGCGGGTGGACAAGACGGGACAGGACAATATGGCTGTTAGTTTATTGGCAGTAATGATGGAAGGCCTGTGCTGAGCACGGTGGCAGCGGCATGCATTATACAACGACCAGGCGAGACGTGGATACCACCCAAAACGCCGCCTCTTTGTGGCCAACTTCTCTGCTAGCTATCTTATATCTGTCACTATGCAGCTTTTACATTGTTACAAGAAAGGGGGGCAAATTGTTTATTGGCTACTTTTATATTGATTATTAGAAAGTAGACTATACAATTTTTTTTATTATTCAAATTTAAGCCCAGATAAAAATATAATAATTTACTAGCTATAGGACACTTAGCGTACGTAAAACTTTTATTGCAAAACTGGTTGCAATTATTGATGTTTTAAAATTAACTTTTTGTCTGAGAGTTATTGTTTTGTAATGTATTATTAATTTTACTCCATAAATAGTTACAAAACAGATAATAATATTTGGAGATTTCCAATGCTCGAGTGTTTAGGAAACAAACACAACGTTTCGACAGGTATAACAAACTCCTGTTTTAGATGTAGGGACTAAGTTAGTAAAAGTACATCTGAAAACGACAGGAGTTTATTACACCTGTCGAAACGTTGTGTTTGTTTCCTAAACACTCGAAGCATTGGAAATTATCCAATTATTATCTATCATGAACAATCCAATGCTGACAAATAACTTTCAAACGACAATAGTTACAACATTCTACACGTATTCAACGACTCGTGTCTTTTTGTAAAGTAAGTTCAACGTTAAGGAACACTTTCGTCCTCTTCTTCCCTTTAGTGTTTTCTCCAGTAGGAAAGCAGATCAAAACAATATTCCCAACGTATATGGTAATGAGTATAGACGAACGAGCGTAATCATTGTTATTAATTAAGGTCGATGTTCCTCAGAGAGTCATTTATTAGTAGCCCAATATCCAGTGCTGCTAAGGGACCTACAGATTTACGTGGAATCCCAACCACATATTATTGGTTTGATTTTCACCTAACAACAACCCAGATACTCAGTTTTCTTCGCTATACAATTTCCAGACCATGACAACTACCCAACATACCCCCAGAGTAGTGTCCACGTCGATGGCAACCATTGAGTGGACGCCGTGTTGGTATTACGAGGACCGAACATAAAACCTATCGCCTACAATCGTTCACAACACATTGTCACCAAGTAGCTGGCTTACAGCACTGCGCCACAAATATCATATGAATCACTTGGTATTGAAAAATTATGAAACTTTTACTGTTTAGTAAAAATTAACATAGCTCACCTGGTCGTACGTCTCCAAACTCTCCCATGGTTTTTTTACAAAAAAAAAAAAAAAAAAAAAACTACGACACATTTTTATTTTGGAGCAAAACAATACTATAGAAGTACGTGGACCTCACAGGACTCATTCAGTGCCATCTATCTAGAAGGCCTATTGAAGAAGAGGATAAACTACAAACTAAACTATGATGTTATATCTCCCTATTAACATTATTAATATTAAGATAATAAACATGACAAATTTATATTACAATAGTTACTGTTTGACTATGTCACTTAGATGTTGGAAATGAATTTGTCAATGAGTTTAATAAAAATTACAATAAAAATATGTTTATTTTCATTTGGTAGCTGGCTTTGAAAGCCATGCGATATAATATATATGACTGAAATTGAATAATATCCTGTGAAGATAAACTAAGCAATTTTATGTTGAGTCTGAACTAAAGTTGTAACAAAATAAATAGTTGGGGTAGGCTACAATCTTAGGCCTACAAATAATTTACACAAAATTTAAAAATGCTAACACACATAAGGCCTGATGGATTTTGAAAGCAATTCATACATTGTCCATTTTAACTATTTATTAGTAGCTCCCTAATCCGCTTCTAATAATACAAGGTTAATTGTCTCGTGTTTTAGTGTAAATTATTTTCTAAATATGACGAGAAAATATTTAGTTAAATTTTTAATAAAATAATAACTGGCATATGTAAACCTATATCGTTCTTTAAATATTGAGTACTTGAAAATGAAAATATTCATAATTGTATTATGCTGCAACTAGAAGTAGAATTTGACATTATTGAACGGAACTAGATCATTATTGGTATTTCTTTACTAAAAACTGCTTTACGTAGGCATGGCCTGTATTAGGTATTTCACGATATTAGGTACTTCCGTATTAGTTACAGAAAAATATTAGTTGAAAATATCTGATATTAAATATTAGTAATATTTTTCTCCATACCATATCCTGATTCAGTAAGGTCAGCAACAGTAATAGTTCTAGTCGTGATGTACTTGTAACAGTAATATTTTAAAATTATTGATTTCTCACATATATTAACAGCAGGTTATAATATAAACTATGATTTGATCAAATAAGGGGAAAAAATTGTTACAAACTAAAATTTGATAACATTTCACCTAGAAATAGGTTTATTAACATAAAACCAAATTAAATTGCAGTAATACAACATAAAAACTATGAAACAACAAATTACACTTTATTTAATCTGAATATTAGCATTATTTAAAATGTCGTATAGCCGTGTTACCAATAAGAAAAAAGGTATTTGGATCTTAACTAATATTACTGTAAAAATGAATCTCTATTTGCATTCAAACTAATATTAATATAACAGGAGTAGCAAGGGATAATATTTCTTATGCCAAGATTGCCCTAGAAGACCAGTCAGCATCAGCGATTCATATCACGAATACAAAAATATTAATATTAGTCTGCATCACATATTAGTTACTCTGCGTATTAGCTACTTTTCTGCATCTATTACGAAAAAGCTAATACTATAATATATTGAGCCATCCCCAGCTTTACTCTTAGTCCATTTCATACATAACTCTTTTGAATTATTGACTATATACGTAATGACTGGAATAACTGATCGTCTGCATTTTTCTCAGCAGTTTTGGTCAGCAGCAGTGGTGATACGTCACTCTTCTCATCTTCAACAAACCTTGTCCGCATCTACATTATCCCAAGTACTATTATTTTTATAAAATCGTATTATTTTCACTTCCATATTTAAATATTCCAGTTTGAGGGAAGATTATTAAAATTCATTAAACAATTATTTTATGAATTGCTACTAAACTGTATAAGTTAAGCAAGTCATTAATTATTAAAAGTGAATCATATCGTAAAAGTAGCACTAATGGCGCAGTGCTGTAATCCAGCTACTTGGGGACAAACTGTTGAGGAGATTGTAGGCAATAGTGACGTAGTTCTGTAAACCAGCTACTTGGGGATAAAGTGTTGTGGACATTGTAGGCAGTAGTGGAGAAGTGCTGGAACCCAGCTACTTGGGACAAAGTGTTGTGGAGATTGTAGACACTAGTAGCGCAGTGTTGTAATTCAGCTACTTGGGGACAAAGTGTTGTGGACATTGTAGGCACTAGTGGAGAAGTGCTGGAACCCAGCTACTTGGGACAAAGTGTTGTGGAGATTGTAGACACTAGTAGCGCAGTGTTGTAATTCAGCTACTTGGGGGACAAAGTGTTGTGGACATTGTAGGCACTAGTAGCGCAGTGTTGTAACCCAGCTACTTAGGGACAAAGTATTGTGGAGATTGTAGGCACTAGTAGCGCAGTGTTGTAACCCAGCTACTTGGGACAAAGTGTTGTGGAGATTGTAGACACTAGTAGCGCAGTGTTGTAATTCAGCTACTTGGGGACAAAGTGTTGTGGAGATTGTAGGCACTAGTGGAGAAGTGCTGGAACCCAGCTACTTGGGACAAAGTGTTGTGGAGATTGTAGACACTAGTAGCGCAGTGTTGTAACCCAGCTACTTGGGACAAAGTGTTGTGGAGATTGTAGACACTACTCGTAGTAGCGCAGTGTTGTAATTCAGCTACTTGGGGACAAAGTGTTGTGGACATTGTAGGCACTAGTGGAGAAGTGCTGGAACCCAGCTACTTGGGACAAAGTGTTGTGGAGATTGTAGACACTAGTAGCGCAGTGTTGTAACCCAGCTACTTGGGACAAAGTGTTGTGGAGATTGTAGACACTACTCGTAGTAGCGCAGTGTTGTAATTCAGCTACTTGGGGACAAAGTGTTGTGGACATTGTAGGCACTAGTGGAGAAGTGCTGGAACCCAGCTACTTGGGACAAAGTGTTGTGGAGATTGTAGACACTAGTAGCGCAGTGTTGTAACCCAGCTACTTGGGGACAAAGTGTTGTGGACATTGTAGGCACTAGTAGCGCAGTGTTGTAACCCAGCTACTTGGGGACAAAGTATTGTGGAGAATGTAGGCACTAGTAGCGCAGTGGTGTAATCCAGCTACTTGGGGATAAAGTGTTGTGGAGATTGTAGGCACTAGTAGCGCAGTGTTGTAATCCAGCTACTTGGGGACAAAGTGTTGTGGACATTGTAGGCACTAGTAGCGCAGTGTTGTAACCCAGCTACTTGGGGACAAAGTGTTGTGGAGATTGTAGGCACTAGTGGTGCAGTGCTGTAACCCAGCTACTTGGGGACAAACTGTTGTGGAGATTGTAGGCAATTATGATGTAGTTCTGTATCCCAGCTATTTGGGGACAGTGATGAGGAGATTGTAGGCAATAGTGACGTAGTTCTGTAATCCAGTTACTTGAGGACATTGTTGGAGATTGTAGGCAATAGTGACGTAGTTCTGTAACCCAGCTACTTAAGGACAAAGTGTTGAGGAGATTGTAGGCAGTAGGTTCTATGCTCGGTCCTCTTAATACCGTCAGAGCGTCCACTCCATGATTGTCATTGAAGTAGACACCTAGAGAAGTCTGGGGTGTCCATATTGGGTGGCGCTCCTTACATTCCGGATGATGTTTAGCGAGAACTAAGTATCTGGCTAGATAGCTGAAAATCATACAAATACTTAGTGGTTCGGATTCCACATAAATCTGTAGATCTCTTAGTTGTCGTCGCCATTGGATTATGGCTCTTACTGTGGGACAGTCGACCTTAGTTAGTAACAATGCCTATTCTCGTTCATTTACACTTATCACACCCACACGCCTCTCATATCTCTACGATCGGTGTCTTAATGATGAATAATTCTCCTTCCTTGCGTTTATCAGGACATTTCGATCTTATTACTTCTAAATTCAATTACTATTACTATTCAATATAGTTTAGATCGATTTCCCATTCAGTGTTGTACTAAGCTCACACATATAATAGCACTTTTTCTATTCATAATGTATATTGATTTTCCAACAGTATTCCGTCGTTCCATAAGAGCCTATTAGTAGCCTAGCACAGACATACATCTCCAGGGACATATCTATTAGGAAGTGTCGACCTGCAGGCCGCTCAATAAGCTTTGTACGGCAGACACACAATGCCTTCAGATACTCAACTCGCCCGCCCGCACAATGCCCCTTGCAAATCATCCTCCATACAAACGTATCGCCTCTATTTATTACAAATTTACAAACCACATTTCCATAGAATGACGCCGCACCACACAATAGGGACAAACTAATGGTTTATTTATAAAACCACCGCTGGCAGCGCAGGTGTCGTCTCCGTGATTTTCTTCAGATTAGTACAATAATAATCTATGTAAGTTTCATGTTGGAGAGTGTGTGAGTATTCATACGCACTGTTGAATGAGCGATTCAATTTCCAACATTATTTATACAAGATGAAAATAAACATGAAAACGCTTTCACAACAACGCTATTTTTTTCTATATATGATTTGATAATTTAATTTTTTTAAATAATTGTGTTCTATAAAGTGTAATTTTTTATCAGAATAATTTTATTGGAGAATTAATATTGATCAAATTAGTTACTTTAAAATTCATATGACCGCTACTCTGGAAAGGATAAACCTTTCGAAGTCCAGTTTGCGGCAATTAATTTCTTTTGAATAAACCTTTCATTTGATACCAAACTCGACCTAGGCTTAAATTGAAGATTTTCATTTAACCCCTTGTGAGCCGTCCCCCTGAAAAGATTAAATGTCGCTAATGGCGTCAAAAAGTATGTTATTTGTAACCACGATGATGTTCAAGATTTCAAATGAAGTCATAAAAAAGTTGTGAAAGCGTTTCCATATTTTTTCACCCTGTATACGGTTCTATAGCCTATTTTGCGTTGTTAATTTAGTTAATACTTTTTATATAAAAATCGTAAAATACTATTATATCTTGAGAAAAATTAAATGAATTTTCTCTGAATTTCCAGCCACATTTCAACTTACATACTTATACATGGTGTACTAAATGTCTGTGGACGTCACTATATTTTTTAACCAAAGTAATACTCTACACATACATACTATACCTAGAAATCTACTTTTTGAAGCTAATACCAATTTTTTTAATCACACTGGTGACGGAATACATGGAGTGGGAAGAAAATCTTGATTAGAGCATAGGTTCAGGTGTACTTAATATTAAAGGTATCTATTATTAGAACACAATGCCGCAAATCCGACCTCAAAAAGATCGCCCTTCCCAAAATGGCGGTGGTTTAAAGATATAAACTTGATAAACAAGTATTCGTTTTTTGAGCCATCCATCCATCTATCTATCTATCTATATAATATAAAGCTCGATGTAGTAACTCACTCACCCTGACACACGATGTAGTAACTGACACTAAATGTTGAGGCATTTCCCGGCGTCCTAACCCCCCTCCAAATAAAAATTATGCTCCAAAACCCAATATTGGGTAATGTCAAACTAATATACCCAATTAGGGCATCAAATAAAGGTATTCTTCTCTTAGTTAATAATATACCATCGGATTTTAGAAAAGACTATATTTATGGGCTCCACTGCTCCCAAAGCCAAAATTAGTGGTCATACTGCTTATGAATCCTGGCGAGGCAGTAGTGCGAGCTTTCCTCACGAGCGTAGCGTGTGACGACGGAGTTGGCACGCAAAGCGTGCAGTGGTGTCCCCTTGTTGTAGAATAAAACTAGAACTTGCAAAACATAGAGACTGTGCCCAAAAATCTATATTTAAATAAGAGGGTTGGTTCCGGAGCAGTCAGAAAGATTTACTAAAGAGATAATAGATCAAGTTGTATATTACAAGGAGAACACACACAATGTAACAAATTCGACCATAAAAGGGACATCCTACATTGAATGGTAATAGTTTCACAACATTTACGTTAATTTAAAAATGTCTTACGATTCGTTTCTTTTCATGTGTAACAATAGAAAAATACTGAGACCCCATTCTGGATATAAATAAAGGTATTCCCAGTTAATTAAGAAGTGACTTTTACATTCATTGGGAACATTTTATGAGAACTATAACATAATTATTATTAAAAAGGTCTGCTTTGTACACTTCATTTACTACAATTTGATGTAGGATGGATCTTTTATAGTCAAATTTGTTGGATTGAGTTCTCCTTGTAAAGATCTTTAACTTGATATACAACTTTACCTATTATATCTTTAAGAAATTTTTCTGACTCCTCAGGGACTATCCCTTTGATGTGATAAAGTATGGAGATAACTAAACGTGTTTATGATTCAATAAAACAGTCCTTTTCCAATATAAAATGTATAAAACTTTATGCAGTTACTATAAAAAAATTATGTAAAAAGATTTTCAAATAAAATGATTTGAAAAGTTGGAATCTTAAACGCCCTGCACCTCCCCACTACACAGCATCTCCCACATTAGACGGTCGCTTAAAATCTCGAAACACGTACTGCTTTCCAATTGAGCAGATCCAAATTTCTCCCCCAATACTAGCTGGGTCATAGCGTGGAACAGTTTTGATGGACAAAATAAGTCCCTTATTTACGATCCGTCATTATCTGTAGGTGTGATGAACCTCCCTCGTATGGAGTAGACATTATTGAATCGGTTCCGAACTGGCGTGCGCAGATGTAACAACTGGAAGTATATATCGGGATTGACAGTAGATCAGTCCTGTGATTGCGGGTAGTCTATCCAAACAATGGATCTCATAGTTACAGATTGCCCCTACGCTATTTTACGGAGGGATTAGCCAGAATAAACAGAATCAGTGAGGCCGGTTTTAAATGGCTTGATGATTGGACTTAATTTTGCGACAGTATATCACTTTAAATTTTTATTCAGGTAATATACCAACATGACGTTTGGATCTTGGTCCAATTTATATCACAGATTTGTAAAATAAACAAATGTTAGTTGACAACAAACCATACGATATTTATTATATTATTTGAAAAGTTTAAATCATTGTACACAAATTCTTCAAAAATATTACAACTGATGGATAAAGACTTTTCACTTAGTTATTATATAACAGGCTACAATGTTCATCGGTACAACTAAGGAACTCCGGGTGCCAAGTCCCATTGTAGCTTGGAGACAGCCACATTGTAATTATTGATTTGTTAATTGATTTATTGTTAAAAGAATAGAAAAAAACATGAACTCTTCCAACACAATTCGGTGTGGCAATGTTGACGTAAACTAATTTAATACTGACATGAGTGTGTAACGGTAATGGTGGACTTGTACGGTGAGACGACTGTAAACACGTTCTTTTTTAGGCTATCTTCCGTGTAGCATGTTTTATTGATGGAAGGAAGAAGTGCGTCTCCGCGACAAGTGTTACACATTTTTATGAAGCGGCGTACAGCGGCGTCTGTGAGATGGCGTGTCGGTACATCGCCGACCTATTGTCAACCCGTCCACCACTGCCATTGTAACCAAATCCACTGACTAGCCACCATTGTCCATCCCAGTTTAGGAGCGATCTCAGCTAGTCCGGTCCTTGCCTTGTATGTCTACAGGAAACGGTAACTACTTTCCAGGATGTGCTGTTTCTCAGTAGTAAATCGCATTTGTTTAGTGAATGCTAAATATTGGCTAATTCACAGAAAAGAAGGAAACAGAAGTCGCATCCAATAGTGAGCTAAATGTATCGAGTTAGTGTGTTGAGTGGTTCAGTCCTTCCTGTAGTACCTTCAAATTCTCAAGGACTTACGTAGTAATTATTACTAGAGATGTATACAGCTGTAATCTATTTATAACTGCCACCGAGGTGTTCGCAGCGGTCACAAGAAAGCTGCCTTTGTATAGTTTTCTCTGTGGCTAATCTACACTTATCTACGAAATATCCTCACTTACTGATTCATAACCTACATAGAGTAAAAACTACATAGAGTCGCCACTGGTGACGCAGTGTTCTTGCCCAGCTACTTGGGGACAAAGTGTTTGGGAGATTGTAGGCGATAGGTTGTATGCTCTGTTCTCTTAATACCGACTCGACGTCCGCTCAATGGTTGTCATCAACGTAGATACTACTAGAGAAGTCTGGAGTGACCGTGCTGAATGGTAGTCAAGGTTAGGATGTTGTGTAGGAAAGAGAACTGAGTGTCAGACTTGTCATTTAGCTGAAAATCAGATCAACACTACGTGGTTCGGATTCCACGTAAAGCTGTAGGTCCCATAGTTGTCCTTGGCTATTGGGCTATTAATAAATAGTCCTTTCTGAGCTAAGTTGAACTCAGATAGTAACAATGACTACACTCGTTCATATACACTCATTCACTCCTCATATTCTACCATATCTCTACGATCGGCGTCTTAGAGATGAATAATGAATGAATATAATAGTTAGACTTAAAATTTGGTAAATTAATTCTTAGGCACTGTAGACGCACTCAAAAAGAATTTTTCGAAAAAAACTATTTATTTTCCTTTTTTACTATATCTTTTATTTATTTTGCAAATTTTGTATTTATTAAGATATTAAGCTTTGAAAATTAAAAGTGGTCGTCATTTTGAAATTGTGCAAAGTACGATTTCAAAGTAAGACTCTTTACACTCTCTATTGAATTAGGTCTTATTATTCCTCATACATGTACTGAGTTTGAAGATATAGTATTGAGGGGTTATTAAATTTGAAAAATTATGTAAGAAACACATTCAGACAGGCAGACAAAAACTAAGCGTAAACTAAGGATAAATGTTTGTAGGAACTGTTTTTAAATGCTCGTGTACGTAATCATGTCTTGAAGGTGTGTTTTTTTTTTTTTTTTTCTTAACACCTCGTATACGTAACAAACATTAAGATTGAAATAAAGTTGACAACGCCTCCCACAATTCATGTACGGTGGTGAGGGTCGTCAAATATTTCAACATTTCGATATATCGAAAACCAAATATTAATATGACGATAATACCGAAAGAAAAATATTGATGTATCGGGTGACAGATATATCGAATTGTAAATTATTGATCTGTTTAAAACTATGCACTAACTCTTATATCATGACCAAAAATACGCTCATGTTTTTCTGTTACTATTTATAGTAACATTGTTGTTTTTGCTTTCACATTAAAAAATGCCATTAGGCTTCTTATAAACTCTAAAAATGAAACAAATTAATTCACTAAATCTACTTGGTGAATTAGGTGGATAGCGTTATCATCTCACACAACACTTCATTTATCCGTTCCATCTACTGCTCTAAAAT